>JAHBCN010008589.1:0-38058 GCA_019359885.1 Listronotus oregonensis | reverse complement strand
AAATCAGAAACAGTTTTTTTTATTATAAATTTAGCCCAAATTTAGTAACAAAGCAAAAAATAGTAAATTTACTTATGGAAAAAAAAGATAAAAAATTCAGGGCTGGTAAATCTCGGACCCATACTATACGTTAAATGCTTTGGTATCAAAACAGTAAAAACAGTAACAGTAATCAAAACAATATTCATAAACAAACGGCGAAAAATCAAAATAAACTATAATATAAAACTTAACCCTTTTTTCATTATCTTCTTGGAGGGACATAGTTATCATTTTCCATTTGGAAAAAACAATTTTATATTTACCGGGTGTTTCTAAAAAGGTTCCCCCCTATAACTTTTTTTTTTTTAAAAAAATGGGAAAATAAAATTTTGGCTTGTCGTTTTAAATCCCCTAAAATGCATCGAATGACATGTTTAATTGTTTTGATATTTCCCGGGTTTTTCCCCGGGAAATTTTAAATTAATTTTTTAAATTTTTTAAAATGGAACACCCTGTTTTTTTTTTACCCATTCGATAGAAAATAACATCTTTAATCCCAATGACATCCATATGTCAATTTTTGACTTTTTCCCCTTTAAAAATATTTAAAATTTTAAAATTCAATCTAGAGTGCCATGACATCGTAAAAACCAATTTTGAGTCAAGGCGTGAAAAAATATTTTTTACTTATCTGACTTTTTATTTTTTTTCAAAAAAGGTTTAAAAAAATTTTAAAAAAGTTTATTTCAAGTTAACTCTATTTTTAAATGGAAACATGGAAAATTTGTTCCAAAATTTAAAAAAAAGCTTTTTTTTAATAATTTGATACCCCCACACTTCTTGATACTTTAAAAAAATTTAAAATCAATATTAAAAAAAAAAAAAATAAAATAGGCATGAAGTTTACTTAAAAAAAATTATTAAAACACCCGGGCCGTGACATTCAAAAAAAAAGTCATATATTATGCATTTTAGCAATTTTGTCAGGTAGGCCTGAAAATAAACAAAAATTTGATGTTAAACAATGATGTTACAAGTTTAATAATTTTGCATTTTTACGTCATCGACAAAAACCCAAAATTTTATTTTCCCATCTTAAAAAATAAAAAATTATGTTTTTATTTTATTATATATATATATATATATATTTTTAAAATATATATATATATATATATATATATATATATATATATATATATATATATATATATATATATATATATATATATATATATATATATATATATATATATATATATATATATACAGGAGTGTAAAAATATGATGCTCCTTTAATTTTTAAGGCGATAGAAACTCAAAAAAAAGTCAAAAAAGCCAAGAACATAGGTCAAAAAAATTAATTGCTTTCGAAATATGCCCTTTTAAAATTTTAAAAAAATTGGGAACATCGCGCCTGTTTTGTCGAAGCGGCGGGTCTTAACTTCAACGTTTGAGTTTTTGCACTGTTTACACTTTTTTTATGAATGTTCATTCATTTTTCATACAAAAAAAATATTAAATTTAAGTAAAAACAATTAAAAAATTGTTTGGTTTTTTTTGTAATTAAAAAAAAAATTGTACTTACCCAAAATAAAACTTAATATCCATTTTAAAAAAATACTACTTATTATGCTTTAAAAAAAAACACTTTTTTTTTTTCTTAAAGAATAAGATTTCTCGGTCCACATTCCCTTTTTTTATCAGTCTTTAGTAGGTACACTTTAAAACTTTGTCTTGAATTTAAAAAATACCGGCATATTTTCCCGATTCAAAAACAAACAAAAATATCGTCCCGGAAACGGGGAAGCTTCTTTGTACGACTAATTTCCCCAAAAGGTATCGCTCTGTTGCCAATTGTTTTTTAATTTTTTCTGGGGGAACAGTTGTTAAAAAATCATTATTTTTTTTTTGTAGACCCAAAACATTTAAAATTAAGTTTTTTTTTTCCAGATGGTTAAAAAAAGGGTTTTAAGAAATTTTAACTGCTTTTCCCAAAATGCATGACTTTAACATCGTTTAGACAAAAATCTGTAAGTTTTAATTCATATTTATATAAACTTTTTTTGACTTTTTTTTGACTCCACTATCCCCATTAAAAAGATGAGCATATATATATATATATATATATATATATATATATATATATATATATATATATATTTTATATATATATATATATATATATTTATATATATATATCAGCTGTAACAGTATCTCTAAGTCGCTGTCATAAATGTGACAAGAAAAAACAATGTTGAAAAGGGGGCCTTTTACCCAAAAACCCCCAGCAACCAATTATCTATGTTACCCCCCGTTTTTAAATTTAAATTTAAAAAATAAAAGGGGAGACAAACACTTTTGCAAAAGACAATCTTACGGGGGGGACATCAATTTAAAAGAAATAAAGTTGGGGGTTTTCCCAAAAAATCCATACTTTTTTTTTTTTCCCCCAACGGGAAAATACTTTTTTTTTTTGGTTATATTTGCCGCTCTCTTATTCTTTTTTTTTAAATAACACAATGACCCCGCCCACCCCCGCCAAAAAAAAGGGATCCGACCTGTGTGATTTAAAAATTTTTAAACCCTTAAACCCCCCCTTTTTTTTTCCCCAGGTTAGTAGGGGGTTAGATTATTAGTAAATTTAAAAAATAGTTTAAATATTAAACTAAAATTTTTTGCTAAAATTCAATAAATTAATAATAAGTAATTTAACAAAATTAATATTTTAAATAAGAAAGTAATTAAATTTAGTAGTACACAGAGAAAATATTTTTTTTTTTAAAAAACCCAAAAAAAAAAATTTTTTTGGAAAAAAGACTTGACTAATATATAAAAAAACTTGGGGGACCAACCGAAAAAAAATTTTGGGGGGGGGGGGGGGGCCCCAAAAATTTTTTTTTTTAAAAAATTTTTCCCCCCCCCCCCCTTTTTTGGGGGAAAAAAAAAAAAAAAAAAAAAAAAAAGGGTTTTTTTAAAAAAAAATTTTTTTTAAAAAAAAAAAAAAAAAATTTTAAAAAATTTAAACCCCAAAAATTTTTTTTTTAAAAAAAATTTTAAAAAACCCCCCCAAAAAAAAAAAAAAATTTTTTAAATTTCCCCCGGGGGAAAATTTAAAAAAAAAATTAAAATTTAAAAGGGTAAAAAAAAACAAAACTGAAAAAATTTTTAAAAAAACCCCCGGAAAAAAAAAAAAACCCCCCCCTTTTTTAAAAAAAATAACCCTTTCAAAAAATTAAAAATTTTTTTAAAAATTTTTTTTTTTTAAAAAATTTTTTAAAAATTTAAAAAAAAATTTTTTTTTTAAAAAATTTTTTTAAAAAAATTTTTTTTTTTTAAAAAAAAAAGGAAAAATTAAAAATTTAAAATTTTTTAATTTTTTTTTTTTTAAAAAAATTTTTTTTTAAAAAAAAAAATTTTTTTTTTTTTAAAAAAAAATTTTTTTTAAAAAAAAAAAAAAAAATTTTTTAACCAAAAAATTTTTTTTTTTTAAAAAAAAACCCCCCAAAAATTTTTAAACCCCCAAAAAAAAAACCCCTTTTTTTTTAAAAAACAGGTTTTTTTTCTAAGGTAACAATTTTAAAAATTTTAAAAACTTTTTTAAAAAAAACCCCCCCAAAAAAAAAAATTTTTTTTTTTTTAAAAATTTAAAAAAAAATTTTTAAAAAAAAAGGGGGGTTTTTTTTGGGGGGTTTTTTTTTGGGTTTTTTTAAAAAAAAAAAAAAAATTTTTTTTTTTAAATTTTTAAAAAAAAAATTTTAAAAAAAAATTTTTTTTAAAAAAAAATTTTTTTCCCCCCCCCCTTTTTTTTTTTTGGTTTTTAAAAAAAAATTTTTTTTTAAAAAAAATTTTTTTTTTTTAAAAAAAAAATATTTTTTTAAAAAAATTTTTTTTTTAAAATTTTTTAAAAAAACTTTTTTTTTTTCCCTTTTTTTTGGGGGGAAAAAAAAAAAAAAATTTTTTTTTTAAAAAAAAATTGGGAAAAAACCCCTTTTTTTGGCCCTTTTAAAACCCAAAAAAAAAAACCCTTTTTTCCCCCCCCTTTTTTTTTTTTTCCCCTTTTTTTTTAAAATTTTTTTTTTTTTTTTTTTTTTCCCCCCCCAAAAAAAAAAAAAAGGAAATTTTTTTTCCCCCCCGGAAATTAAAATTTTTTAAAAAGGGGGGGGAAAAAAAAAAATTTTCCAAAGGGGCCCTTTCCGGGGTTTTTTTTTTGGGGTTTTTTTAAAAAAAAGGGGGGGTGGGAAAAAAAAAAAATTTTTTTTTAATTTTTTTGCTAACATCTCTAAACATTATAAATTCAGTTCTTACATTATGAAGTTGAAATGCCGATAGTCGATCGCACGCCGCTGAAATTGAAACTTTAATTCTTCTAAATTTTGATAACTCAAATTATATAAATAACATTTTTGATATGACCACAAAGGAAGAAGTCGTTTGGTGAAAGATCGAGACCTAGCTGGCCAATTTATGGTGTAATTTGGTCCCATAGTGAGTTCATTGAAACATTTGAACATATTCCTTTACTTCTCGTGAATTGTGTGCAGGACAACCATCCATTTGAACCAAATGTCTTGATTGTCAGGTGCAACTTCTTCCAATGCCGCACCCCAACTCTTTTTTGTATTAATTTTGTAATAGTTCTAAAAAAGCTTTTCTTGTTTTCAAATTGTAATTCAAGAAAAAAGGTCCAATAACTGATGTCCAAATATACCGTGGCTCAAACGTTTACCTTTGAGGGTATTGGAGTCCTTGTAGATACAAATCTGTGTTCTTATTTTCTTTGCTCCTGGTATCTGATGTTTTAAACGTTTGGTTCATTGTTTAATATGGTGGTTTATTCGTCAGTAAAACAAATATTGCGTAAGAAGTCCCTAATGTTATTCGCCATTTCCATAACTTCAAAAAAAATAAAAAAATCTGCTCTTCGATCTCATCGCCTTCTCTTCATTCCTGATGTCTTTGATATTTGTACGAATAATATTTATTTCTTCTCAATTTGCGTAGTAATGTGCTGTGATTTTTTCCCTACAACTTGGCTAAGAAGCCTGGTAAAATATCTAAAATCGGCAATATTTTCTTTGAGCTTTCCATCGAGTACATTATTATTTCGCTCTACAGCTGGGTAATATTAATGAACAGTAAACTTTGACTCAAACTTATGAACGATACTTTGAACTGTTGTCTTACTTGAATGTGTCTGTCAGGAAAACGTAGAGAACATGGCGAATACTCTTCGATAACTATTTTTCATGTAATACCATTTAATCATTGTTATTTTTCAATGCTGTAAAACATTTTGAAATAACTAATTACAAAGTAAAACGTCAATTAAAAAGTTGACAAGACATTTATTTAATACTGGTGGATTCATTAAGGTATGCAGGCAGGTGGCTGCAACGATTTTACAAAATAAATAGTTTTTCTTAAATAACTTTTAATTACCTTATCAGAAAAAAAAAAAAAAAGAAAATTAGATTAAATAATCTTGTCAACGTCTTCAAGATAGTCTAATACAATTTTGTTGTAAATTCAATAGGGAGCCAATATTTCAATATATCAAAAATTACATGGGATTTCTATGGCCAGTCTGGCGATGCACCACCCGGTATAACAAAAAATAGTGGGTTTTTTAACAGTAAAGCATTTAAGGACTCCGTAAATTATAAACAGTTGTTAACTTATATTAGTTGAAGGCCGTTAGTACGTTTATGCGCTACTTTTCTATTATATCCAAAACTAGGTTAGAATTATTTTTTAACATCCTTATTATTTAGAAAACTTTACAGTGGAACTATTATACCTAATTACTATTTTACATAGTAACATTAATATTTATAACGCGGGTAAGCTTTGGGAATGTTTCAGGGCAAAAACTCAGTAGGGTAATTAGAAACTACATTATAATAGTCGTACATAAAATTCTGTCTATATATAATTATGATTTATTATTGATGACCTGTCTTTATTGGTCTTATAAGTTAACACACTTGCTTGGCTAAAAAATCACCCAACAAAGCCATGCTTTATGTAGGTATTTATGCTATGTGGTGATGTATAAATCCAGTAATAACATTAAAGTACTCTAACTAGTTAATTTGTTTGTTTATAAATGTATGACGCCCATAAATGCGGAAAAAAATGGGTAGAATCGGTCTGATTCAGGTAGGCCCAACAAAAAAAAAAAAAAACAACTTTTAATAATTGATTACACAGGTTCACAAAAATAAAAAAGTGGTGTGTGCTGGTGTGGGTGTCAGACTAAGATTGTCTGCCATATTTTTTTCGCTTTCTGAACACGAATGTAAAGCTTCTAAAATTGGGGTTCAAACAGCAAGAAAATCGACAAAAACACGAAAAAATCGACACCGTACATTTACCGGGAGTCTGATCTGAATGTTTAGAGGGTGTAGCATACCACTGCACCTAGACCTCAGTAGGTCCTTTGTGCTTCCTTCTGTACAGGAGGGAGATTCACTGCGTCGTCCAACCTATTGATTTAAAAAATAGTTGACGACATCTTTATGTGGAATCTCCCTAATTTCGGGCCAGTAATGGCCAATTCGTGCCCAGCATGGAGTTCCGTTCGAATGTGAGGGCGTGGACAATCGTGCAAAGTAATCGTGTTCCCACGGTCTCATCCTCCTGTTCATGTTTCTCTACATAATCCCGTGTTCGTTAGACCCATTTTAATAGGTGTCCTCGTAGCCCGCAGTGGCCAGTTAGAACGCCCGTTAGTGTTCGGAGGTTCCTTCTGACATCATAAGGTTTTTTTCGCTATTGACCTCGTCTGATAGCTTAACATTATTTTTGCAAAATTGCAGTTTGTAGTATCATCCCATTTTCCTTTAAACAGTCGATGGAGTATTCTTTAATGATGTCTTTAATCGCTGCTGTTGTCAGTCCAGTGGTGGGGACGGGACCAACTAGTTTCCGTCCCGCAGCCGCCCTTGGCCAGCGAGTCAGCGGGTATGATTACCTTTAGATATGTCATGTCCCTTGATCCAGGCTATGGTTGACCACATTATTTAGAGAGATGTTAGTCAGGGCTTGATGACATTCCAGTACCAGTCCCGAAGCACCCAGCCCTTTCAGCTAGTACGCTTCTTGCCTACCGTCTGTGTAAATACAGATCGTACGGTTGGGCGATGTTGTGGCTTTTAATTTCGTAAGCCGCTATGGTTATGGCTGTCAGTTCGATTGAAGCACGCTGGGTTCGGCGCCCATTGTCCATCCGATTTTCAGGGTTTATGGTTGGTGAGTAATGCACAGCCGGGCCCCAAACCTTGGTCTTGATCAGTGTACAGGCTAATGGTTCCTTTAGATTCCTTTATTGGTTGTTCCTCTTATGTTAATTATGTAGGGTTTATTGAAAACAAACCTTGCTGCACCGAGCCCCTTTTTGCCGTAGTTGGAAAGTTCCCTTGAAAATCCCTCCACAAGCGTCGTCCAGTGGCCGTGCCTACATTTTAGTCTGGGGGACCGACCAGCAAAGGCGTGGGGAGTCATTAAGCCGTTTCCCTTACAAATATATCAAGGGGTGAGATTCAATATCACCTCCATAGCTCGGTGGTAGTCCTTATAGCACTGTGATGTTTAAACATGCTATTTTTTTAAATTTGATCTAGCTATTTTTTTGCGTAATCTGTTCTGTTTGGACCACCACCCCATGGAACCGTAAGTTACCATGGTCTATTAGGGCCCGTAGACCCAATGGGCTACTTGGGAGAGAACCAAGTCTTTCCTATGGTTCTGGGCATTGATCAGCAATATATCTTTATTCTGTTCTCCAAGTGAGAATTCCACGTTAGCTTACTGTAAAAGGGTTTAATACCAAGGTATTTCCCCCTCTGGAAACTCAGTTCTGTATTGAAAAGAACGGGTGCTCGGGTTCCCTAGTTTCTTTTTCTTTGTAAACAGAACCATTTCTGTTTTCTTGGGATTTACAGATAGAGCGTGTTCAACGCACCACTGTTCCAACTTTTTAAGGGCATGTTGCATTCTATCGCAGATTACATTCAGGAATTTGCCTGTTAGCAAAATGCCCCGTCATCCGCGTATGCTATCGTGTATAGGGGTGTTGTTAAGGCGTCGAAAGAGGCTGTCTAGAACCATGTTCCATGTAAGGGGGGAATACTCTCCCCGACAGCCTTGTTACCTTGCTCCTGACCTTAACATCGTCACCCATTTCTATTACTCGTTTAGAGAGCATATTCATTATCCATCCATTTACTGTTGGTGGGGTATGATAGTCAGCAAGTGTCTGATATTTTGGTAAAGGTCGTTTTGTCAAACGCCCTCTATGTCTGGGGGAAAATTTAAAGGCAAAAATTCCTTGGTCCATTGTTTCTTTCGATTTTATTTGAGACTGCATAGTGCTGTCTCCTTGATCTGCCTGTAGTAGGCTGTTGGTTTGAGGTAAGGTATTGATAATACTACATCTCTGATATATTTTTCGCAAAACTCCATGGTTTTCATGGGAAATGAAAGGCTGATTGGTCTAAATGATTTAGGAGACTGTAGTCAGCCTTCCTGGTTTTGGTATGAAGACAACTCTGACTTCTCTCCAGGCCTCGGGAGTATCTTAGCCAGTGATGACCTGAAGACACCACCAGGTGCGGAAGCAGCACCCATTCCCTTTAAAGTGGGGGCTGGATATACGCCGTCCGGTCCCGGTGATTTGAAGGAGAAGCCAGTGATGCCAACGGGCCTTGCCCTCATCAATGTTTTTTGAGGCAATTTGCCAGTCTTCGTTTGTGGGTGCCCCCCACCTCTACATCCACGTCCACATGTTCTGTGTCTGCTGATTTTATAGTGGAACCCGGAAAGTGTGTAGCAACCAGACAGTTGATGCTTTCTTCAAGGTGGTGTGTAGGGAAACCCTCCTCGTTTTTCAATTTCCTTAAGATATGGATCTTTATAAACTTTTTGAAGCCTAACTGCATTTACCGGTAACCTGCTACTATGAAATGTTTGGGTTCGACCATATAAGCATAAAAATTTTTTTAAAAAGGTCTATAAAACAATTTTATAAACATTTTTTAAAAAATTAATAAAGGAGATATAAACGAGAATGTAATTTTGTCACAAAATTTTAATCCAAAATAAAAAAGATTTTTATTAAAGGGGATTAATATATCATTTATTTTATTTATTAAAATCCCAATCCTCTAAGCTTGCCAAAATCAAAAAAAAAAAAAAATTTGCATAAAAATCCCAAATTGGTTTTCTGATTATAACTCGAAAAATGTTGCTTTTAAATAAAAATGTTATAAAACTTAAATTAAAATTTTGTGAAAAATGTCTATGTCATATAAAAAATTTCGTGTATCTTTTATAGTTTTTTATGTTTTTTAAAATTAAAAAATCGTTAATATTCAAAATTACGCTTTTTCTCGATTATTTGCTGTTTGACCTCCAACTTAACTTTCAGATTCGTATTCAGCAAAAAATAAATACTTCAGGGAAAAACCAAGTCCGACGACCAGCCCCACCACTTTTTTTTGGGTCTGTGTTATTAATTAATATTGCAATAATAAATTTGTAGTCTAAGTATAAAAAAATAAACGAAATTTCCCATTAGTTTTTCGACCTAAGTCACCGTTTTCTTAATATGGGTTATCTAAAACTTTGAAAAATATATTTTTATTTCGTCTCAAATTAATTTAAAATGATAAATTATAATTTAAAAATCTGGTATTTTGTATTAAAGAAAAATACTTTAAAACTCTGATTAAATAATTTTTTCTGCAAAATTTTTTGCATTTATTTTAAATATTATATGCCATGTAAAAAAAGTCGTGTAATAATAAGCATACCAGACATTTGCAAAACATTATTAGCCTGTATTAGTCAGACTGCTCCCTTTTTTAAACTTCTTTTCTTTATTTAAGCTTTACCCAATAATTTCGGGTTAATTCTTGATGGAAATTACCTAGAATTCACGGTTAGAGTTTTTTTTTGATTTTTTTTGGGTTCCCATTAAGTATAATGATGATAACAAGCCAATTTTTACATTAGATTTTTTTGAAATATCCCATTTCTAATTTTTTTTGGTATTAAAAACAACTACTTAGTGTTTTTCTTAGAAATACGGTAAAGCACTTTTGATTTTTAAAAAAAAGTTTAGTTTTTTTTCTTAACGGTTGGGGTTGTAGAAAAATATTTCTCTTTTTGGAAAACTTATTAAGAAATTAATATTTAATTATATGATAAATATTTGATTTTTTAAATTTTAAAGCGTGGTACTTAAATCTAAATAAAAATATTTTACCATATAAAAAAAAAATAAAAACATATTGTTAAAATTAGCGTCAAAAACAATACACAAGCTGGATTTCACATTTTTTTTATTAAAAAAAAAACCCAAATTTTTACTTTGCCCGGGTAGATGATCCTGTACTTGGGGGATAATGTGCAATACAAATAAAAAGGTTTATTAAATACATGAAAAATAGATGTTTTTTAAAAATTCATTCGTGTTTATTTTTTTTAATTAAAATCAAGTTCAACGACAAATTTAGAAACACGGAGTTCAAAATACTTTCAATATAAAAATTAAAAAACCCATTCACAGAAAAACCCGTTAAAAAGATATAAACCCCTACTAAAAATTAAAGTATCATAATAAAAATAAAAAAATCTTAGTTTTTTTGACTTAAAAAAAAAAAGAAAATTTCAAATAAAATCCTAATGCAAAACAGTATAAAAATATTAAAACAAATGGAAAAATATGTTTAAGGTCCCAAAAAAAGGCGGAAGAAAAAACTTTGAAATAAGGAATTGCTTTTAAAACATAAAACTCTATGGAAAAAAAAGAATTTGAACAATACAGCACCTATATAAAGCTCAACAGCACATGGACAAAAATAATAAGAATAATAAACAATATAAATAATAAAAAAACAAACAACATTTGGGACAAAATAATTAGAAATAAAAAAACCTCTGTAATAACAAAAAAATTAAAATAGAAGTAATACAAAACATGGCAAAATAATTTAAAACAATAAAAGGGATAACAAAAAACAAATTATGTAATTGTTCATACCAAACGCATATATAAAAAAAAAAGAAACCGTTTACAATTTCTGCAATATATAAAAGGGTCAAAAAATATCATTAATTAAACAGAAGAATTTGATGTAACCTTGAACTCAATGACAAAAAAAGAATAAGGTGGAAATTACAGAATTTATAAAAACAAATGCCAAAAAGGCAATTTGATAATCAATCAATAAACAATCAATCAATTAATCAATTACGACGTCAGCGTGTCTCGACACCGTACAGGTCTATCAAGTTTACTTTGTACAAAATAGATCGCTTTTTTTCGTTAGGAAGTTTGGAAAACTTCAGAATTATGGGACAGGCAAATAATGGAGCCCTTTTTCGAAAAAATCTTTGACCGTTATAGTACTGTTAACGGGAAAGGGCACAAAAAGGTTGTCAGAATGGTAAAGTTGTAAAGGGTGAAAAAAAAATTTTTTCTGATTTTCTTTCTCTGATTGAACCCATAAAAAAGAACTCTTTTTGATCTCTTTTTAAAAAATCTGTTAACGTATTTGGGGGTAATCTTATCTGAATGTTTTGTAACACATTCCATAGTGCCCCATAGACATGCAATTAAACAAAATTGCTAAGATATAAATTTTGTTTCAATTTAATACCTAAAAATCTTTTAAAAAAATCTAGCAGAAGACTACTTTAAAAATGAGCAGAAAATATTTAATTTAAAATTATATTTAAAGTTTACTTTCAAGTGGATTTAACTTTTTGCCCTATTGCGTAAAGTTGTAAAAAAAATTAGGCAAAAATTTGCAAAACTGGGTATAAAGAATTGTAAAATAGAACAGTTTGGTAAAAAAAAATATAAATAAAAATTAAAAAAGGTAACCTTTTAAGTTGGAAAATAATATTTTTTTTTGCATACATAAATTGAACAACAATAACAAAATTAGAAGTAGGTAAAACAAAACAAATTAGGGGGCCCACAAATTTTTGGGGGGCACCTATATAAAGCTCAACAGCACATGGACAAAAATAATAAGAATAATAAACAACATAAATGATAAAATAACGAACAACGATTTGGGACAAGAATAGTAAAAAATAAATTAAGTATAAGTGCTAAGATGACAAAAAAACGATTTGGGACAAAATATTTAAAAATAAAAAACCTCTTTAACAACAAAAAGTTAAAATAGTAAAACAAAAAAATGGCAAAAATAATTTAAAACAAAAAAAAGGGATAACAAAAACAAAATTTTGCAATTGTTCATACAAAGAATATAAACAAGGAAACTGGCTTCCCAAATTTTTGCAATATATAAAAAGGGGCAAAAATATCATTAATTAAAAAAAAAATTTGTATGTAATCTTGAACTCAATGGCAAAAAAAGAATAAGGTGTATAAATTACAGAATTTATAAAAAAAAAATGCCAGAAGGCAATTTGATAATCAATCAATAAACAATCAATAATTAATCAATTACGACGTCATGTCTCGAGCAGCCGTACAGGTCTATCAAATTACATCTTTTAAAGATAATCCTTATTCGTTAGGAAGTTTAGGAAAAACTTCAGCAATTATGGAGACTTTAGGCAAATAATGGAGCCCTTATCGAAAAATCTTTGACCGTTATAGTACTGTTAACGAAGAAGGACACAAAAAAAGTTGTCAGAATGGTAAAAGCTGTGTAAAGGGTGACCAAAAGATTCTTTCTGATTTGCTTTCTCTGATTGAACCCATAAAAATTAACTCTTTTTGATCTCTTTAAAAACTCTGTTAACGTATGGAGGTAATCTTATCTGAATGTAACACATTCCATAGTGCCCCCATAGACATGCAATTAAACAAAATTGCTAAGATATAAATTTTGTTTAAATTTAATACCTAAAATCTGTTAAGAAAATCTAGCAGAAGACTACTTAAAAATGAGCAGAAAATATTTAATTTAAATTATATTTAAAGTTTACTTTCTATATTTTAATTTTGCCCTATTGGGGGTTTTTAACTAAATTGGGAAGATTTGCAAAACGGGTTTAAAAATTTGTTTAAAAATAGAACAGTGGTAATAAAAAATATAAAAAAACTTAAAAAAATAACCTTTAAGTTGAAAAATAATATTTTTTTATGCATACACTAAATTGAACAACAATAACAAAATTAGAAGTAGGTAAAAACAAAACAAATTAGGGGCCTACAAATTTTTTTGGGGAGCACCTATATAAAGCTCAACAGCACATGGACAAAAATAATAAGAATAATAAACAACATAAATAATAAAATAACAAACAACGATTTGGGACAAGAATAGTAAGAATAATTAACGATATAAGTGCTAAGATGGCAAAAAAAACGATTTGGGACAAAATGAAATAAAAAAAAATTAATAACAAAATTTAAAAAAAACAGCAAGTAATACAAAACATGGAAAAAATAATTTAAAACAAAAAAAGCATAACAAAAACAAATTCATTAATTGTTCAATACCAAACGCATATATAAACAAACAAACTGTGCCTAAAATTTCTGCAATATAAAAGGGTCAAAAAATATCAAAAATTTAAAAAGAAGAATTTGTATGTAACCTTGAACTCAATGAAAAAAAAAGAAAGGTGCATAAATTACAGAATTTATAAAAAAAAAATGCCAGAAGGCAATTAGATAATCAATCAATAAACAATCAATCAATTAATCAATCACGACGTCAGCGTGTCTCGAGCAGCCGTACAGGTCTATCAAGATTACATCTTTGTACAAGATAGATCGCTTATGTATTCGTTGGGAATTTTTAGGAAAACTTCAGCAATTGTGAAGACTCTAGGCAAATAATGGAGCCCTTATCGGATTTGCTTTCTCTGATTGAACCCATAAAAATTAACTCTTTTTGATCTCTTTTAAAGTCTGTTAACGTATGGAGGTAATCTTATCTGAATGTATTTAGTAACACATTCCATAGTGCCCCCATAGACATGCAGTTAAACAAGATTGCTAAGATTTTGTTTAAATTTAATACCTAAAATCTGTTAAAAAAAATCCAGCAGAAGACTCCCTTAAAAATGAGCGGGAAAAATTTTTAATTTAAAAATTATAATTAAAGTTTACTTTCTAGTGGATTTAATTTTTGCCCAATTGCGTAAAGTTGTAACTAAAATAGGCAGGTATATATATATATATATATATATATATATATATTATATATATATATATATATATATATATATATATATATATATATATATATATATATTATATATATATATATATATATATATATATATATATATACATATATATATATATATATATATATATATATATATTATATATATATATATATATATATATATATATATATATATATATATATATATATATATATACGGTGATTCATGAGGAAATGTACATCTTCAGGTTCGTAGTCAGGGTCCAAAAATAAATATATAAGTTTGGAGTAAAAGTTGGTATCCGGAGGTTTTTCGGTATGACGGATTAAAAACCTAGTGCGGTTTTTTACTTATAGAGGGTGCCACCTAAACGTCGTTTAACTATTTTGAACAATCACAACTTTTTTGTACGGCCCTGTATTACATTTTTATAAATTAAAAAATTATTTTGTCATTTTTTCGTCAAAAATGTATAACTGTTAAAGTTATTTTGAGCAATCCTTTTCGAAATATTTGGAATATAAAAAATTTTCAAAATTATCTGATTTTATTGTAGAAGATAAAAAAAGTAAACAATATGCATTTTAATTTTCAATAAAAGAATGTTTTGCAAAACATAAGCTAGGTTTTATAATTTTCAAAAAAATTTTACCATTTACTTTAAAAACATGTCAACTCTGTGGTGGGAAAACCATGTGCTCGGAAACGAAGGCCTAGCGGACTCATATTTGTATATGAACTTTGAGTTATCGATACTTAATCACAGCACATTGCAATCCGAACAAAAACCCAAAGTGTTAAAATTAATTATATAAATGTTTATTTTTATTAAACTATATTGCATTAATTACACACGATAGTTGATTACTTTAAAAAATTTAACACTCGATCAATGTTCCTAAGACAACATGATTATATTTTAAAGTATGTGTGTAGGTGTGTTTTGGGGAATTAACACGCAAAACCTGTTTGTGCATAATAAAAGATGTTAGTTGTTAAAATGGAAATTTTTCCCATAATCACAACTCAATTTATACCTTGTATTAAGGTTTTTTTTGTCTTAGGACTAATCCGGGTTTTCATATTATAATCCCCATTGAAAACAAACGAAAATATTTTTTTAAAAGCAAAAACCTAATATTTTTTTGGGTTTTTTCAAAGGGGTGCTTATTCGAAAAAATATCTTTAAAAATTTAAAATAAAACTTTTTAAAGAGAAAATTATGCTTCGTATGTATAAAAAAATTATTCGCTGTTACTATTTATATGGGTACTGTATGAAACAAATAATTCTTTGTCCGAGTATATTTGTTTTTTTTTTTTAATAATTTTTATTTTATTAAGAATCATTTATTCTTTTATTTAAATTCCAAATTACTTATAATTTGCAGACCTTTTAAAAAAATCCAGAAAATTATATTTTTAGATTATAACTCCAAAAGTCTTATGTTTATGCAAAAGGTTATATTGTTTTAATTTAAGACCTTGTAAAATACATAAATTATTTTATACAATTTCGTGTAGCTTTTTTGGTTTTTGAGATATTGACGTTTAAATTAGAAAAAAATCGATTATATTTTAAAAACTTAAAAAAAAAAAAAAAAAATATTAAAGAATTTTTTTTTAAATTTTCCTTTATAGAATTTATAAATATTTTTGATAATTAAAAAAGAAGATATAAACGAAAATGTGATTTTTTTACAAAAAAATTTTAGTTTAAATGGGATTTTTTTTCATTAAAGTGATGTTTGTATTTTGTTTCTTTATTAAAAACTATTTACTTTATTTATTTAAATTTTAAATCACTTAAAACTTGCAGAAAGAAAATAAGATAAAAACTTTTTAATTTTTAAATTTTTTCCAGGGGTAATACCTTAAAATAATCTCAATTCTTAAATAAAACTCCAGAAGTGTTGAGTTTATACAAAAGGCTATGTAACTAAAATAAAAGGTCTTGCTAATATAATTTTTCATATAAATTTACAAGTTTGATTTTAAAGTTAGCTCTGATTAATTTTGATTTGTTCTGGTTAGATACAATTTCTTAAATTTGTTAATATAAATATTTATTTTTTTATTTTTAAATTTAAAAAATACATAAATAAAGTTTCTACAATGATTTGTAAATTAGAATAAAAATGTAACGTTCAACTTTTTTGAAACTCTGTATATTATTTGTCAAGAAAATCCAAAAACTCGGTACCCGGTTTAATAATTATAAATTATTCGTACAGTATCCGAATTAATAATTTCAAACTTTTCGTCAGTCAAATAAGCTTTGTTTTGTTATTATAGTATATATAGACCTATACATCGTAAACAGGCACACTGGGACACCTCGGATCCTCTCCATAACACATAATTTTAAAAATGATCCCGTTTAGTTTTCACACAATATTTCGATATACACTGTAGAAATGCAGATTAGAATTTTTAATTTTACTGATAAAACTAATAGCCAAGTAAACAAGCCGGAAAATGTGGAAAACTTGATAACAAGCTCCGACTTGATTTTTTTTGTTCTTACGTGTTCTGTAGACCCTCAGGAACATTAATCACTACTAACATCTGCCTTGCAATAAAAAATAAAAAAAATGGATAGTTTTCCCCTTCGCCAAATAATCTCCACTAGTAAAACTGATAAAAAAAAATTAAAATTCAAAATGTCACCTCGGAAATCGCCCCTCGAGAGTTTTTGATGTCGTTGATTACGAATCCGCGGTCAAAAATCGTGTGAGGGTGGTTGCACCCCATCAAAACCACCCCCAGAAATAAGAAAATTTTAAAAATTCAAAATTTTGCCTCTAAAATCCTTTCGAGGGTTTTCGGAGTTGCTTATTACGAATCCGCCAAAAATTGTGTGGGTGTAGTTGGACCCTATCAAAACCACCCCTAGGAGTGACAAAAATAAAGAAATTTTGAAAATTCAAAATTTTATTTCAGAAATCGTCTCTCGGGGGTCTTTGGGGTCGCTGGTTGCGATTTCGCAGCCAAAAATCATGTAAGGGTGATTGCATCCATTAAAACCATCCCTAGGAGTGACAGAAATGAGTAATCTTTGAAATTTTAAATTTCACCTCGGATTAGCTCTCGGGGGTTTAAGAAGTCGTTGATTACGAATTCGCGGCCAAAAATCATTTGAGAGTGGTTGCACCCAATTAAAACCACCCCTAGGAATGACAGAATGTGGAAAATTTAAAATTTTGCCCCGGCCATCATCTCTTGGGGGTTTTTGGGGTTGCTAATTACTAATCCGCGGCCAAAAATCGTGTAAGAGTAGTTGCCCCTCATCAAAAGCACCCCTAGAAGTTACAGAAATGGGGAAATTTTTTTGGGTCATTTTGAAATTAAAGAAAATTTGAAACACGATTTAATTACACTCGTAATTTATCTTTTCAATAAATTTAACTACTTTGAAACCACAAAATTCGCGTGCATATTATATTGAAACTTTGTGGTTTTATTTTGGGTGCAACCACCCTTACTCGATTTTGTACCGCGGATTCGTAATCAGCGACTCCGAAAACCCTCGAAAGACGATTTCCGAGGTAAAATTTTGATTTTTAAAAATTTGAACATTTCTGTAATTTCTGGGGATGGTTTTAATAGGGTGCAATCACCCTGACTTAATTTTAAACCGTGGATTCGTAATCAGTGGCCCCAAAAACCCTCGAAAGACGATTTCCGAGATAAAATTTTGAAATTTTAAAATTTTCCCTGTTGTGAAGCAGAGGTGGTTTTAATAGATTGTGTAACCACCCTTACACGATTTTTTTACCGCGATTCGTAAATCAGTGAACGCGCGAAAACCCGCTAATCTAACAAAAAGTCTACTTAACAAAGGAAAACTTATTATTTTCTTCGTACAATGAAGGGACAAAGATAAATAGGTAGTTCCAAGAAATTAAGAAAAATAAATCAGGAACTCGATGCTCTTATAGGTCACCTAATGGTTGGGTTACAACCGCCTTGGCTAATATGTGTAGCCATGGTGTTAAATGTTATCTAAATTGGGTTTTGATTATAGGGGATAAATTTAGCAAGCTGACTTATTAGAGCTCAGATTAGTTTAATAACATGCATTAATAATGAAACTAAATAGATCCCGATAATTTGATACCGTATGGATAATCATCTGTCTTTGCTAATTTTATATGTAATTTTCTTATACAAAATAATTGTTGAGCTAAAAATATGTTTATAGGGTGGTATATTGTATGGAATTTTACATAGGTTGTTAGTTTCTATTCAGAATATCCACGGATCTCATGCAAATATTAAAAATAACATAATTTTTAGTTAGTATAACGATAAATATTTCGTTATAAATTGGTATAAACCGTACTAATTTACCAAAGTTTTATTATTTAGATTAATAGACCCACCGCTGTGTTCGCACGTCAATGTCGTGGTTGGGCCCAGCAGGATCTTTGTAACATGCGCTGGAGTTGCCGGTTATCGGCAACTCGAACCAGCTAAGACAAACACAAGGCTTAACTTAAGGTGTAAACATACCTTGCTTATGAATGACATCCTGTGCCTTAAACAAGTGTCTCTAACGGTGCCTCTGAGATACAGGGCGACCTCTCGGTGATGCGGTGCTCTGCTGTGGTGAACTATTATTTCCCCTGCTCCAAACAGCAGGACAGAACCGCCATGGGAAAAAAGACAGAGGTCACAAGCGATAGGGTGCGCCGACCAAAACGGGCAAATCCATTTCGAAGGGGTGCCCCTGAAGTCACAGGCGCCTATTTCACGGGAAGGGCTAATTTCTCGAACAAGAGGTGCTTAGGAAGAGATCCTAAATCCAAACAGAAGGAGACAGAACCGCTTTTATAGGAAAAAGGGTTCCCTGGCTTTAAACAGAAAGTGGATAGAAGCGTTTTCACAGGAAAAGGCCGGAGATACGGCCTCAGAAGGTACATCTGGTTCTGTTAGAAGGATCTGGTAGCTAACCTCGTGACTATACCGGGAAGAGGAGGGCATGAGGGCACACGTCTGCTCGTCATACTTTTAGGAGACAGGGACACCAGAACACATATTGTGCTCGTGTCCGTTAGCGGCACGAGTAAAGGGAAATAAAAGAGCTCTCTTTTAGCTTGGTATCGGAATCATTAGAAGTCTGATCCTATTGGCAGGAATATAAAAAGGTGTGAGCCACAATAGACCGAGCGGTCGCGGTGGAGGGCGTTAAAGGTCCACTCACTTTAAACCTAACCTAACCTAGATTAATAAATGTTTATTTTACTAAAAGAACCTGGTAGGTACACTTTGTCCAAAAGTAAGTTATAGTTGATACGAAGCATTTATTGGCGATGTCTGTAAACATTAGTAACATTCGCATAAATAAATGAGTATAATAATATTGCTGCTGGGGAGCTGATCATTACATTTTTTTTCTGCTTGTTCTTTAACTGGACTTAACAAGATCCAAATGGATAATACTAGGTAGGTAGCTAGGTAGGTAGGTTTAAAGTGAGTGGACTTTTTACGCCCTCCACTGCGACCCCTCGGTCTATTTTGGCTTACACCTTTTTATATTTCTACCAATAGGATCAGACTTCTAATGAATCCGATACCAGATTGGGAGAGAGTTCTTACATCTCCTCTTACTCGTGTCGCTACCGGACACGAGCATAATATGTGTTTTGGTGTGTTCTGGTGTCCCTGTCTCCTGGAGAGTATGACCAGTAGACGATTAGATCCGTCATGCCCTCCTCTCCCGGTCTAGTGACGTGGGTAGCTACCAGGTCCTTGTTACAGAAGCCAGATGTTCCTTCTTAGGCCGCATCTCCGGCCTTACCCTATGAAAACGGTCCTATCGGCTTTCTGTTTAAAACCAGGGAACCCTTTTCCCTATAAAGGCGGTTCTGTCCGCCTTCTGTTTGTATTCAGGGATCCCTTCCTAAGCACCTGCTTGTTCGGGAAGAATTAGCCCTTCCCCGTAAAACAGGCGCCTGTGACTTCAGGGGCACCTTTCGAAACGGATTCACCCGTTTCGGTCGGCGCACCTTTGTCTGCTTGTGACCTTGGGTGGCACCTATCCGTTTCAGTCAGCGCACCTTTGTCACTTTTTTCCTATGAAAGCGCTTCTGTCTGCTTTCTGTTTGGAGCTAGGGAAGTAATACTCCACCACGGCAGAGCCCCGCATTGCCGCAGTAAGGCTAGATACTCTAAGAGGTCGCCCTGTATCTCAGAGGCACCGTTGGAGACACCTGTTTAAGGCACAGGATGTCATTCACTCATCAGCACGGTATGCTACATCTTGAGTCAAGCCTTGTGTTCATCTTAGCTTCGGATCCCGTTTCATACGCTAGCCAAAAGAGTTTCCGATAACCAGCAACTCTAGCGCATGTTCCAAAAGATCCTACTAGGCCTAACCACGACAACGAGTTGTGAACACAGCGGTTGGGATGGATAATACTAAAACTTCACAAAGACTTTTAAATTAGAAAATATCTATATATTTGATCGTACGTCTAAAAAATTATATATGAGTATATATAAAAACGCTTATGCTTTTTCAAATTTGTCTATGATTATAATATCTTTAATAACTGTTTTCCTGTCCAAAATATGTAAAAAAGGTTAAAATGCATTAAAAAATATGAAGGTTAATAAAACGTAAATGTTCAACTTTTTCACCTATTACTGATGAACGAAAGGAAAAAATTAATGTTTTTATCTGTTGAATATTTACATACTTTAAAATTAGCAGGTTTGGCAATGGTTTTTCTTAGCAGTTTTTTTACAGAAAATAGCTTAATTGGAACTGTTGCCAATTTTATTTAAGGAATAAAGAGACTTTGTGTTTCGCGCAAATTTTCCAAATTTTGAAATTTTGAAAATTTGCACGAAATACAAAGTCTCTTCATTCCCTAAATTCTTACGTGCATACAGCCACAACCAAGTTTCAGACAATTTGACCTAATTAAAGTCTTTTTAGCTTCTTACATCGATACCTTTAACCTATAAGATAATTTTTAAGGGCTTTCAATAAATTTAAAAAAGCTTTATGAGTATGCTCTTAACACGTTTTAAAATTTACAAAGACAACATCAGTTACCAGAAGGCTTAAAGACTTATTTTTTTAACATAAATAACAATTGTTTTAGAAAAAAAACATATTATTGATTAAACAAAAATCTTTAAAATTGTAACAAATTTGTCTGATAGGATAAACGCAAAAACAAATGTGTTTTTGTGGTTATCCTATAAAATTTTATTTTGGTTCGATTTATAATACTTTTTATTTCTAATTTAGGTGGCAATTATTGCTTAAACACTTAAACAGCGCTCTGTGGCAAGGTAAGATAACCCGCATTATATACGAGGTAGGCCTGAAAAGTCCGTGCAAAAATAAAAACTACTTACTTGTTTGGGGTAAACCTTTTTTATTTTTCTCCATAGTCTCCTTTTAGGCTTATACACTTCGTCAACGATGTTCCAGTTTGTTGATCCCTTCCAAATAATAGGATTTGTCCAAGTCTGCAAAATAGCGATCAGTGTCTGCAATCACTTCCTCGTTTGAATAGAATCTTTGTCCCGCCAGCCATTTCTTCAAATTGGGGAACAAATAGTAGTCCGAGGGAGCCAAGTCTGTAGAATGGGGAGGATGTGAAACGTAAAATCCTATTTCCATTAATTTTGCGACCACAACTGCTTAGGTGTGTGCTGGTGCGTTGTCCTGATGAAAAAGGACTTTCTTGTGGGCCAATCGTGGGCGTTTTTTTTTTGCGGCTCGGTTTTCAAACGGTCCTGTAATGATGAATAATATGCACCTGTAATAGTCTTACCCTTCTCCAGATAGTCGCTGAGGATTATCCCCTGCGAATCCCAAAAAGCAGTCGCCATAACCTTTCCGGCCGAAGGAACGGTCTTCGCCTTGTTTGGTGCAGATTCCTCCTTGGTAACCCATTGCTTAGATTGTTGTTAGGTCTCAGGAATATAGTAATAAATCCATGTTTTATCCACACTGACAAAACGACGCATAAAGTCCTCCGGATTCTTCTGGAACAGCTGCAAACCATAATTGCAACACTTCACACGATTCCGTTTTTGGTCAAGCGTGAGCAATCGTGGCACCCATCTTGCGGATAGCTTTCTCATGTCCAAATGTTCATGTAAAATATTATGTACCCATTCAGTCGAGACGCCCACAGCACTAGCAATATCACGGATTTCATCATTCAAGATTTACTACAGCGCACAGTTCTATATAATAACACAAAAAGCTAAGCTTCATAAAAAATAAATGTTTAGTAAAATGCAAAATAATTTTGTGACCAACTTAATTAAAACTGATTCAAATATACTTAATTAAGCATAAGGGCTATACCAAATAAAAAAAAGGAACCGGTAACCTAGCTTAGAGCGGCGTTATGAAACTATTTTGTTAACAGACTTTGTTTGACACATACATAATAAAAAATGTTGTGTATTGGATGTGCATAATATTATTCTGTCATTTTTAATTAATATTCCATTTTGAAAGGGGCTATAACTTTTAAGTAATTACTTAATTTTTATCTGGTTACTTGGAGGTAGAATTTCGTTACAACAAAATTGTAAAACAAATTCTAACTTTAAATAATACTAAAGGTTTTGTGGTTTTCTAGGGGTTTGCGAACTTTGTTTTATGTAAACAGCAACATTGTATTAAGCAAACAATGACATGTGGCATGCAAGCAGTAAATTAGGTTGAGATTATATAGAACCAAATAAGCAGGCTAATTTATCAGGGTGACAACATGCACTTTAACTGTGTATACACAAATACCGTCCCTATTTATTTTAGTAAAATTAAAGAGTTTTATGTTATTTAAATAAAAACACTATGTTGGTAGGAACGTATGTTAGTTTGTTAAATAAAAACTTGACTTTTTCCTAATTTATATATAAAAGTGTACAAGTTTTTTTAAATATCTAAATATTGTAACTTACTTAAAAAAAAACAACAGTTTTCATCTTTATATCCAATATAGAAGCCAGCCAATGTACTACACTATTGGAAACTATAATTTGATTCCTCAATTAATTAAATTTTGGTGAAATTATATGGTTAACTATCTAAAAATAGCATTTCATATGGAAATCGGAAAATTAGAATTTATAAACATTAATTATGTTAATTTATTAAAATTTCAATTATCAAACCAATATGTATATAATTTAAACATAATTTTACACACTTCTCGACTAGGCCACAAGCCTTGTATATCCAATGAACTTGACAAAGGCGTTAAAAATGCAAATATTTTAAAAGATTTGTTTTTTAAATTATTGTCTAGTTTTTGCTTAACTTTACAATGTAAACATTTTGTGGTTAAAAGAACTATCCAATTTATATGGATAAGTATATTTTACTAATTAAAAATGATCTATTAGGAGTCTTATAGTATGATTGAAGATATTTGGTACACTATTAACAACTTATTTAAGGAAAAAAAAGTTAATGTTCAATTAGTTGCCCCCGTAAATATTTATTTAAAAAAAAGATACCCCAATTTTTTTTTTACTACGTCCCCATTTAAAACTCTACAACTCTTACTTAACAAAGAGTCCGTTTTAGAAAAATTTAACAGTAATCCACCAATTAATATTGTTTAAATTTTCTAAAAATAAAATAAAAGTTAAAATTTATAATTCCCTGGGCTGTATAATAAAAAAAAGCATGAAATATTACAAATTCTATTTTCACTTCTCCATCTAAGGGTTTTTAAGAGCTATGCAATGACATCTATTTATGGTACCATGAGTAGGTACCATTTTTTTTGAGGTCAATGAGTGGTACTATTAAAAAGCTTTTAAAAAAGACAACCGGAAAGTAAAACCTATTTTACCATATTTTTAACCGATTGCGCAGACCAGCTATACAAAGTTTAAAAATACAACCTTTGATTATTTAAATACTCCTATTATAAAAGCAATTAAATTAAGGAATGAGATTATTTATAATTTACATTTTGAATATGCCAAAAAATATAGTATTCCATTTAAAAAATATAATTTTTGCTTGTTAAAAACTTTTGCGACACTCCAAATAAACAATTTTTTTAGAAAGATACCAAATAGGAATACTTATAACTTTTGTATTTGATATTTTTTTTTAACTTTTTATAGATCTGCTACACTAAATGTATCTGGCAAAAGTTATATCGCATCTTGTGTTTAATACTTTTAATAGTTTTTTGCAAATTTCCATTTAAATGATTAAAGATACTTTTGTTAGGTTAATAAAACTTTTTTCTCCTTGCTCCGTTTTTCAGAATCTGGTACTCTGGTTCCACGGACTTCCATTGTCTTTATTTGCTATTTTGTTTATTTTTTGTTGATAAACAAAATAATATTTAAAGGCAATGGAAGTTTACAAAACTAGTGTTTCTAAAATACATTTAGCATGGCCAACACATGTATAGGTGTACCGAATAATTATCTGTTTTAACCCCCCCCCTCTTCCTTCCAATTAGTAGTTAGACTTTGACCAATTGGTAGTGGTTTAACTGTGCAGTTTATTTTTGTAACAAACTTGTATTAAGACTTCTAAAATATACCTAAGATAAACGCACATGCCAAATTGGGACAATTGTTAATCAATCGATTTTAAGTATTTAGCTAGTTTTCGTAAAAATGGATCTTACGACATTTATAATATTACTGCAAATACCAGTACAACTAAATTTGACTTGTAATTGGCAAGTTTTACTCAAAACCATTAGACAATGACAAGTCAACTTTAGTCGTGCTGATGTTTGCAGTAATACAGTGAATTTATTTTTAAATAAAGCTTCCTTTTTATGAAAAAAGTTTCCACATGTTCATTTAAATAACTCTTAATCAGATTACTAAAAATATATAAAAAGCCTTATTACAACTTTATTTTAAAATCAGTGGAGGAGCAAATAATGAGTCACTATAAAAAATAGCAAATAGCATGGAGTTTTCTGTTTCAAACACAATGCACCATCCGATAACACCATTTCTAAATTTACAACATAAATTAATCTGTTTTTACACTGTGATACCACAAGTCATATAAGTCGGATACGAATTTTACATTATAACAATACCAAAAGGTGTGATATTACATTTAAATATGGTAATTTTACTTTTAAAAATAAAAAACAGTTTTACATATTCGGTGTAATTATTTAACATATAAATTTTCCAAATTTACAAATATAATTGATAAAACTCTCATGTAATTTCTTTTAAAATTCTTAGGTTATTTTAAATTTGTCACGTCGGACTGTTACTAAAAATAACCCACTTTCAATATTCTAAATTCACAAAATATTTTTGCAGTGCACCCTGACTATTATATAAAAGTTGATTTTCGTAACTCTATAAACTAATAACCATTCTTGTTATTATTTCATATTGATGGTTGTGGATTTTAATATATTTTTGCAATTGATAAAAAATATAGCCTTTCATCTATAGTGACTCGTATTAAAATTGAAGATATTGTTTAATTTGTATTTTTTGAATATTGTTGTGTGCCACCGAATGCAGTAGTCACCGATGACACAAATTATTTTTAAATTTGGTTGCTACAATGGCTGTAGCACTTAGTTTTACAATTTTGTTTTATTATTTTCAAACTATTTTTAAATTAAATTCCTTTTTGGTTTATTTAAATTATTTATTTAGTTTTTTTATAATATTAACTGTCACTGAATATACTAAGATTTAATAGAGACTAACTTAAATGTATGGCTAACCTAAAGATACTGATGCTTGAAAAAATACTGCTAGATACTTATTTTTCTACAATGGGGGTTGTGTTGACCACTAACACAAGGGGCGGAGCCATTTTTAAGATTGGAAATTTCCTTAGTCCCTTTGTATGTAAATACTATTTGAAAAGGTCAAGTGTTAAAATATTAATTTGGGGTGTTTACGATCGAAGTATACAATAACCTATTTAGGGTTTAATAGTTCTAAAAGCTTTTTAATAGTAGGGTAATAGATTGTTAGCTTAGAGGAAACATTTATTATGCAAAGGATAAGTTTAAATTACTTTTACGTGTTTTTAGAAATATCTACCCTTTTATTAGGGTGTTAAAAGTCTTGGGAAATGTAAATAATGATTATAGAATATTTGGGGTTCTTTTGACAATAATGATAATTCTGAATAATGAAAGTAACTAATAAAAATGTGTTATCGTGATACGTAAGAACTATAAAAACATTAATTATTATAAAAGGAAATTCCGTCTTATAATGTATTATCACATTTATAATAGAATATTATATTTGGTCTTGGTTGGATCACAACACTCCCCCCTTTAATAAGAGATTTTATGTAATGTAAAATGAAATAAAATCTCTTTATTGCTTACAAACTAATAATTTACTTATAATTCTAATATACAAATAACATATTACTACACCTAATTATTATTTTGAAAAGTATATGAAATTTATATCTTAACTTTTGCTGTACGCCTAGATGGTACATAACCAATGGATTTATTGTGTTCTAAATTTAAGCTGACATTTCTTCTTCAGACTGATCGTCGCTTTCACATATCTAACCCTATTTCTATTATAACTAATAGCATATCTACCCTGGGGGATGGTTCCACTGTTTGGTTTACTTTAATACATTAATTTGGAACAATTCCGCAACAAGATTTTCTTTTTACAATTTGTTTAAACAACTTATAAAATACAAATAATAATAGCAATATTGCTAATATATATGCGATTACAGACGCTGAAAAGGTATAGTGTTCTGTTATTTTATTTTTTTATTTGGTCTGTTAACTTCTCAATATCATCTAGTTTATGACTTGCTATGTTAAGTTCAGGGATATGTTTTGACAGTCTTTTATAATGTTCGTTTAAAAGCACTTCACTTAAATTTAGGTCGGTTTTTCTAAATTTTTCACAACACTCGTCTGTAATGTTAAAGGGCGGAATAAATTCACTAAATATTTTTGACTGCATTGTGTTTCCGTGCGGTACAAGCATAGAAGACGGACTATACGCTTTACATTGTTTCCCTATAGTGACACTACCACAGTTTTTTAATATAACATCGACGGGTTTTTCTATTTTACTACAAGATATTGTTAAGCTTTCGGGGTAAGGGACTGCAAATAACCAAGTATTACTATTTTGTAATTGAATAAAAATTGCTCATTCAGAATGTATAATTCGTTTATCGCAAATATCTGGAATTTTATTTGTGACCTGAAGTAGCTTAATTTCGCAATTATCAACCGAATGTGCCAAGGCGACTGGTTTTTGTTGTTTACATATTATTTTATTTTATAGAATTTTTAAACAATTACTTATAGCGTTTTCTGAAAAAGTAATAAATTGTTGTTTGCTTTCGTCTAATGCTATGTAATTTGAGGAAGGCTGAATTAAAATAAATTCATTTGATGCAACTTGTTTTGGGAATGGCAAAACTTTATAAAGATAAAACAGATTTGTTTCTATTAGAGGAATGTTTATTATATAAATTAAGCGGCCCTGATCAAAATATACCTGTAATTCGATAATATTTAAAAGTAGGTTAGCATTAGAAGGATCTAGAGGTATGGGAAATTCCAGACCGTGAGGAAAGGATTCCGAAATTTGTCTAAGTTCATTAACGAGCCTAACAGGTGTTAAAATTGACGGATGCATATACCTTTTTGCCACTAAAATTGCGTTTGTTAAAGACATGATTTCAAATTGTAACTGATTTAACATCATATTTACTATTGTGCTATGTTCATCTAGATTATTTTTAAAGATAAGAATTGAATATCTTTTTGTTCCTTACTTAGTCCGTCCTTAAGTTTTTTTATATTGGATTTTAAAAGATCATTAAAATCAAGAGTTCCTATGGTATTATTAAAGTGAAGAATGGTTGACTGTACGATTTTTGTTTGTTCTTTTACAAGATTTAAAATAGAAGATTCGTCATTAGACATTTTTGATATTTTTTCGTTATAAATTTGTGCATCTTCAACGTCTAAAGTGCCAAATAGAATTTTTGTTGCTTTACCCACGATATTAAACCAACCTCTCTTATGTGTATGTTGAAGATTTTAAAAATAACTTACATATATAATTATGATATTGTGCATTTTTGTTGTCACGTAGTTCTATAGTTATTCTATAAGAGTTCTTTAGAGAAAACAACTTATTACTAATATTATCTAATTCTACAAAAGTTAAAATTTTCCATTGGTTATTAAAAAGGCGCAGCTCTCCAAGTTTTTCAAAATGAATTTCTGGGTTGACATCATAATAACTTATATTATAGTTCTTATATTCGGCATGAATAACCGTTAAGGAAATAATTGTGATTAAAATGGTGAGCCTGAAAAAAAAATAAGAAATGTAAATTCCATATATACAAAGTATTAACCTAATAGTATACTTATTTTTTTTATATATATTATTTATATATATTTTATTATTTACATTTAATCGTAAAAATGTTTTAGTCTGTTTGCATGGACCATTTGCTTATTTTTTCCTTTTTGAATTGTATAATTTACTTCCGAGAGTTTTTTTATAATAGTGTATGGTCCGATCCATAAAGAAGTAAGTTTTTTATTTCTACCTCTTCGCACGGATTCGTCATAAAGTAATACTTTATCGCCGACTTTAAAATTTCTTAAGTAACAATTATTTTTATCGTAATTTGTTTTAGATTGATGTTTGCTTTTTAACAAATTTTCTCTAGCTAGTTTATTAGAATATTGAAATTTTTGTTTAAGATTAATTACAAAATCATCGTAAGTGTATTGAGGTTTTGGACACTGATTAATTGATGTATGTAAATTTGGAGAGTACCCAAATAAAAGTTCGAAAGGCGCATATTGTGTAGCTGTATGTGGAGTTGTATTATAAGAAAATGTCGCAAAAGGTATAAAGTCGTCCCAGTCTGTTTGTGAAGTACTAATAAAATGTCCTAAGTATTCTTCCAGAACTCTATGAGAACGTTCTAGTGCCCGATTGGATTCTGGATGATAACTTGTTGTTTGAATTTTTTTTATTTTTAAAAGTTTACAGGTATTTTTAAAAACTTCGCTAAGGAAATTTGAACCTCGGTCGGTTAATAATATTTCCGGAGTGCCGTAAAGACAAATTATATTTGTTACGAAATAATGGGCTACTGTTGCAGCTTTTGATTATTCATAGGAATGTTAATGATGTATTTTGTGAGGTCATCTTGAAAGGTAAGTATATATTTGTTTCCATTTTCCGTTTCCGGTAATGGCCCTACTACGTCTAGAAAACATTTTTCGAAAGGTTTGGAAGCCGTAGTCGTTATTACCATGAGCGTTTTTGTTTTTCGCGAAAGTTTATTTTTCTGACAAAGTTCGCATTTTTTTATAAATTTTTTACATCTTTTTTCATGCCTTTCCCAGTATAAAGTTTTGTTATTTTTTTGTAAGTACGAGATACTCCCTGGTGTCCTCCTAAAAGACTATTGTGAAATTCATTTAATAAATTTGTTTTTTCAGAATCTGTAGGGGTAATTAAGTTATTATTAAATAGAGTTATTTCTATGTCTAAATCTTTAAACAAGTATCTAATCATTGGAAGAATAATTTCCCATTTATCTAACAAATTATAATGATATTTAATAAATGACAAATTAATTTTATTGGAATATATAAGATTACGTAAACTTACTAGACTTAACCAAATATTTTCGTAATTAATATTGTCAAATATATTTTCATTGTCTATAAGTAAAAACACATTAGAGTTACTGTTCTGATAATGAAAAGCTGAGGTATTTTTTAAAGAGGCTTTATCGGTAAAGGATTCTAAAAAATGATTTATTTGTTTATTGTTTTTGAGGTTTTCAAATTGGGCACTGTCAAAATTTTTAGGCAAAAATAATATTATGGGGTTATTATTTGGTACTTCAAAATTATTTGTATTTTTTACGATTACTTTTGAATTAATGACTATATGATTTTCGAGGTAAGTTTGAAATTCGTGATAATTAGTAATAAGGTTAGTATTTATGGTAGTAATAATCCTGCTTAATGCATCTGCATTTACGTTATCTTTTCCTGCTTTATGAATTATCTCAAAATCGTATTCTTCTAATTTTAATCTAAAACGTGTTAGTCGGGAACCGGGATCTTTAATGTTAAATACGTAGAGTAGGGGCTTATGATCAGTGACAATTTTAAATTTTGTACCGTAAATGTATGGTCGAAAGTGTTTTACTGCCCAAACTATCGCTGTAAGTTCCTTTTCCGTAGTAGAATAATTTTGTTCAGCTTTGTTTAAAGTTTTACTGGCGAATGCTATAGGACGATCGTTACCTATTTTTCCTTGAGAGAGAATTGCTCCTACTGCGTAATTAGTTGCATCTGTTGTTATTATAAACTCTTTAGAAAAATCGGGATACTGTAAGACCGGCGGCGAGGTTATGCTATCTTTAAGGGTTTCAAAAGAAATTTGACATGCATTGTCCCAGTTAAAAGTTACATCTTTTTTTAACAATTTTGTAAGGGGCTTCGCAATTTTCGCAAAGTCTTTAATAAATTTTCTATAATAACCTACGAGCCCTAAAATGACTTTATATCTTTTGGGTTGTGGAAATTTGAAACGGTCTCTATCTTAGACGAGTCGGGTTTAATACCATCTTTTGTAATAATATGACCTAAATATAAACATTCTTTTCGTAAAAATTGACATTTTGAGGGTTTAAGTTTTAAATTGTGTTGTCTTAATTTTGAAATACTTCAATTAATTTGTCATTATGGTCTTTTAAATTATTTGCGTATATTACCACGTCGTCTAAATAAATAAAACATTTAATACCGTTAAGTCCGCTTAAAACTGTGTTCATTAGCCTTTGAAAAGTAAGGGAGCTCCTTTTAAACCAAATGGCATTCTATTATAAACATAATGACCTGTTGGCGTACTAAATGCTGTCTTGATTTTATCTTTTTCATCCATTTTAACCTGATGAAACCCGCTAGTTAAATCCAAAGTTGTAAAATATTGTGAGTTCCCTAGCTGATCTAAAATATCTGTTATATTTGGTAATGGAAATGCATTTCCCACAGAAATTTCATTTAATTTTCTAAAATCTTGAACAACTCTAAATTTAGGACATGAAGAGTCGCTTTTCTTTGGAACTACTAATAATGGACTGTTCCATGGACTATTAGAGGCTGAGATTATCCCGTCTTTTAGCATTTCGTCTATGTATTCGTTTATTATTTCCCTATGTTTAAAAGGTAGTCGATATGGTTTTATATTAATGGGTCTTTCGTTGGGTCAGTTGGTATAGTATGTTTAACCGCGTTTGTGCAAGTTAGGTGATCCTTCTAAATAAAAATATCACTAAAATCCTTAAAAATATTTAATAATGAATCAATTTCCTCTGAATTTAGCCCCTCTAGATTTATTTCCTTTTTTATTTTATAAAAACGACTTAGCTGATTTGAACTTTTTAAGTGTATAAATTCATGTTGGTTAAAATAAATCGGATCGATATTTACCCTTGGCATTGGAATAGTTATTGCTTTATCTGAAATGTTTAAAATACTAACTAAACATTTATGATTATTAACTGATGTTAGAGTAGAACCCAAACAAAGGTTTTCTGAAAGCTGTTTAGAGTTTACAATTCCCTCGGAATCCGGAATATTACATAATGCAGGGATCATCACCTCACATCGCGGGGTATTATTGTTTATGTTTCGGACGGCAAAATTTTAAAGTAATTATCTTAAAAAATAAACAATTCATCCACGTAATTTATTTTGGCTTTATATTTTTGTAAAAAATCACGACCAAAAAATACCGTCATTTTTAAAGGAGTACAATCAGGGACAAGGGAAAGGGATGAATTATTTTTTTATTATTGTTTAATTTAATTGAAATGAGACAAACACCTAAAGTATAAACAGGATCTTTACTTATGCCCTTTAATTGTATTGTAGAGTCCTTTTTTAAATTTAGGTCTTTTTGTAAAATAGATTCTTTTAATAATGATACATCTGCCCCTGTGTCTAATAAAAGTTGCATTTCCGATGTTTTTACGTTAGAAGAATAAATTGTAATAACGTCTAATTGTTTATTACTGTCAGATAATAAGATTGTTTTAAATTATTTTCTAAAAAAATTTGAGGAAAATTTTCATTGTTTGAACAGCTTTTACTTGGTAAAGCGCTTGCGCGGCTGTTCGCGAGAAAGGTTATTGGCCGTTTCCGAATGGTTATCAAAGCGTGTACTTGATTCTGCTTTTGTGAAAAACTTTTGGGATTGATGTTGTGATGTGTAGGTATTTCTACTTGCTCCATGTGTTGTGGTGGATCGTGATTTCTAATAGGTTGTGTATTTTGAGCATGAATAGTCTGTATAGTCTGTGTATGTGTTGGAAGTGTGTGGGGGTTTTTGTGTAGTGTCATAAAATTCGTGTGGTAATTGTGACTGTGATTGTGGTCTGATGTAATTACTGTAATTATTATTATATCTTGGACGATAATTAGTATTATTATTATTACTATTACGTTGATTAAAATTACGGTTGGGTCTGTCATTAATAATATTTTGGTTTACTTGTGGACGTAAAAAACTATTTGAATTATTTTGACTCTGAGTATTTGAAAACTGAGAATTAAAGTTTGATTGTGAGTTGAAATTTGATAATTCGGTCTATTAAAAGGCGCATTTCTATTCATTTGGTTTTGTTTATGTCTTAAAGTAATCTGCATTCGGATGTCAGATGATTATTTTTATTACAATACATACATGCATTTATATTCGAACGATTAAAATTTCTATTTTCGTGATGCCTAGATTGAATTAAACCTATATTCCTGTTTTGAATATTTTTTAGTTTATCGCTACTTTCTAGCTCCATTTCTATTGCTATCGATATTGCCCTATCTAAGTCAGAACTACTTTCCGCTATAACCCTAATCTGTGTTTTTTCGTCAAGTAATCCTTTTCTAAAATTATTAACTACAATAGACTGTAAATTTTCAATTAGAACTTTTGCTTCGTTATTGTTATAATTCAGGTAATAAGTTTCTTTGTATTTGTTAACTAAAATTTTAAGTCGGTCACCGTAATCTTTCACATTTTCCCCTAAAATGTTGTTTAACATGCATTATTTGAGATAAAAATGAGAGGGTGGTCTACTATCAGTGAATTGTTCTAATAAAAAGTCCTTAATTTCTTCCCAACTGAAATACTTTATATTGTGTTACTTCTTGAGCTTTTCCTTTTAACTTAGTGGCAAAAATTAAATTGGCTAAATTTTGTTGCTCCGTTTCTTTTACAATTTGCATCATGGCATCGCAATTTAAAAAAAAAATTGTAAGGAGTTAGAGTCAATTTGTTGAAGTAAATCAATTGCATTTTTACGTTCAGCCATTTTTTTAATCAAAAATAGAATGAGCTTATTTAAAAATATTTATATTTTTTGTTATAAAGATATTTTATTTAGTATAAGTAATTAATATAACGATAAATATATATTTTTTCTTTTTTTTTGTTTTGGCTTTTTGCCTCCCAAAAGTTTATTTATATTATTATTATTTTAATTTATTTAAATATTTTTTATACTATAATTTATATACTTTTTGTTATTTGCAGTAACTATCCAGCTTTAAATTTTGTATTTTTTTTTTTTTTTTAATACTATGATTACTAAATTATAAGATACAATAAATCAAACACGATATAAATCCTAACCTACACTTAAAATTAAGAGAAACACGGTGTCACTTGAAAAACAAAAGACTTACTTTTTCATCATCGACTCCTGTCCAGCTAAGATTCGCGGGTGTTTCAGTAGGCCTTAGGAATATGCGATGATGGTTTTCCAAACTGCCTGGAGACTTGCTGCGTCTTGGCGTTCCTTGAAAGTCGTCCAGTGGTTGTACCCCGTGCAATAGTGCTCCTGCTGCTTCTCCGCGCTCCTTCAAGAACACTGCTGTTTTTTTTTTTTTGCTTCCTTGAGGATTTTGCTGCGTTCTCCGCGCACCTTCAAAAATTCACCGGACGTTCCTTGCTCGTTCAGGGGTTTTGTGATGATTTGTTGCGTCTCGGCGCGCCTTCAAAACTATCACAAGAAGTTTTCCGCTGCCAAAATGTTGTGTGCCACCGAATGCAGTAGTCACCGATGACACAAATTATTATTAAATTTGGTTGCTACAATGGCTGTAGCACTTAGTTTTACAATTTTGTTTTATTATTTTCAAACTATTTTTAAATTAAATTCCTTTTTGGTTTATTTAAATTATTTATTTAGTTTTTTTATAATATTAACTGTCACTGAATAGACTAAGATTTACTAGAGACTAACTTAAATGTATGGCTAACCTAATGATACTGATGCTTGAAAAAATACTGCTAGATACTTATTTTTCTACAATGGGGGTTGTGTTGACCACTAACACAAGGGGCGGAGCCATTTTTAAGATTGGAAATTTCCTTTGTCCCTTTGTATGTAAATACTATTTGAAAAGATTAAGTGTTAAAATATTAATTTGGGGTGTTTACGATCGAAGTATACAATAACCTATTTAGGGTTTTATAGTTCTAAAAGCTTTTTAATAGTAGGGTAATAGATTGTTAGTTTAAAGGAAACATTTATTATGCAAAGGATAAGTTTAAATTACTTTTACGTGTTTTTAGAAATATCTACCCTTTTATTAGGGTGTTAAAAGTCTTGGGAAATGTAAATAATGATTATAGAATATTTGGGGTTCTTTGACAATAATGATAATTCTGAATAATGAAAGTAACTAATAAAAATGTGTTATCGTGATACGTAAAAACTATAAAAAACATTAATTATTATAAAAGGAAATTCCGTCTTATAATGTATTATCACATTTATAATAGAATATTATATTTGATCTTGGTTGGATCACAACAATATGTTTGGTAAGTATATTGGCAATAAATCAGTCACTTTTATACACAACTATACAAAATGGGCAAATTATAAAAAAAACTTTTCTTCGTGAAAATATTGTATCTTTTGCATTTAAAACTTATTAATTAATAAATTTTAGTTAAGCAAAGTAAAATAATAGTTGTTTAACTTTGTTGTAAGCGTGTGTAAGGTGTGTTACTTTTAAGGTAAGTTAATAATTTATGACTTATAATTTAAATATTCGTTTTGTATGCTAATATACTTAAACAAAAAAAATCTTGTTTTCGTACCATTTGATGGTATATTAATATTTTTTTTGAGAATTAAAAAAAATATTAAAAAACAGGCCTATGTTTAAATATTAATATAGCTTACTTAAAAGTTTCTTTAATTATTAATATGTTTTGAGATACATTGATTTGTGTTTGCAAAATAAGGATAGTTTGCTTTATAATCGATGGTTCAAAAATGTTTTTTTTGTAAAAACATAGGATCATAAAATTAAAGAAAAAGAAGGGAATTATAGCTTATACTTCCGAGATCGTTTAAGATGCCTCGGTTAAGTTATTTTACGAACTAACACCTAAAGCTGTGAGTAAAAGAGGTTTTCTATGTATAACTGTGTTGAAAAGTTTAAATCATAGAAATATTATTAAACTTAAAGAGCAAAAAATTATTTAAGACATGCATTTTTAAGACGGTAAACGTTTACTTTATATTTTCCAAGAAGCGCTAGTTAATTGATAATATGATATGACGAAAAATTGGATAAACCTCATAAATCTCTTAGTTTTACCGGTAATATCGAAACCAAATATAGCTTTATTACAATGTAGTCTCTAAGGCTTGTAAATTAATTTTTGTGTTAATAAAGAAACAAAAATACTGGTTAAAAAAAATATGTGCTAGAAGCTTCTCGTACAAATTAATAATTAATAAAAATTAATTATCTGAGGGCAAATATCGGTCGAACATCTGAAAACTAGACACCCACGGTAGCTCGTACGTAGGTTTCATATAAGCTTTTGTGGGCTGCCATAAAGATTAAACAAATATTCGTAAAAAAACACAACAAAAAGAATAACTTAATATCGCTGGTGTCTCTACTTCTTTGAGTGACACAGGAAAAAAATTAATCCAGTAATCTGAATTCAGAAAGCGGCAAATTTCAAATACATTTTCAGAAGGTAAAGACCACCTTCAAAAGACCGGTAATTTATAAACGAAATGAAAAAAAAATTGTCCTATCCTACATGTTAAAAAAGAACAATGAATTTACAAAGAATATTGTAGTTTTTATAACTCAAAACTATTCTTAAAAGCTACCACTTATATATTATCCCTTGTTTATCCAGAAGGAGACTCTACATGACCAAATATATAATAGTAAAACGGCATTTAAATCCCAAATTACTCTAAGAAGTATTCTTACTAAGACGAGACCAGAAAACAATGTTTCAAATAATGACTGTAAATGTGGTGAGGTATACATCCGAGAAACGAAAAACCATTTGAAGTTAGAGTTAAAGAACACAAAAACCATATGGAACGAGGTGAAAGGTCGAAGTCAGAGAAGAGATTGCCGAACGTGCTTGGTCAAAACAACACAGCATCCAATGGTCGGAAGCAAAAACTATTCATAGAAACCCACTGGAAGAAAAGAAAATTTAAAAGAGCTGTAATAATTGTAAACAACCAAAATGTATTCAGCAAGTATAGTATCGATATTCCCAAAATCTGGTAGCCGTTGCTGAAATAAGGAATTGTATATAAGTCGTAGCTTATATACTTGAAAACGGTTGGAGATACATGATTTACCCGAAACGTTGTGAAACAATTAACAAATAGAGACAGTGGCAGTCCAAAAAAAATCATTTTACTTTTGATAACACGTGATGTCAATCTAAAAAAATAAAATCTTACTGAAAGAAACAAATCAAAATTATTGATACTAATTATTGACCCATATTTTAAGGAGGCCTTTTTTCAGTTAATTGACTAAGGCCTCTTTGGCTTCACTTTTATGAGAAACCACCAACTCACAATTGGATCTGATGATTTAAGGGTTAAAAAATAACATTGTAGAAGTAACAATAACTAATACCTTTTTTTTAAAAAAAAAAACGTTTTAAAATGGAGCTAGTCAAAAGCCAAAACAGTAAAATATCTGCAAATGTTTTATTTTGATGAAACAAATTTTAACGCTGATTGGTTACATCAAATCGCATTGCCTTTGGTGTATTCAAATTAAATTATAAATTGTTTGTTAAATATTTTTCTTATTAAAAAAAAAACACTTAAAAGAATGTAATTAAATTTGTTTAACAGTTTTATACAATACTTACAAGTTATATTTCTATATCTCTAAACTAGTGAAAAAGTAATAAAAATATATCTGTTTAAACATAAAGGCAGTAAATATGGAGCTTAAGTCTCTAATGGGTCATAAAATCGTCCTGTTACAACTGCGTGGGTTATTATGAAAAGTAACATTGGCACCAAATAGGGTTTTTATATTTTACTTACACTAAATTAGAATAATTCGTTTTATAAGAAACTGGGTTTAAAAAGAATTTAGATAGTTGATAACAACGATTATAATAATTAATATTTAATTTTTCTGAGTATGTGACTTTTTACAAAGTGTATTATTTGACCTTTATGAAGAATATACAAACTATAAATATATTATTTAAAAATGTATATACACCGTAAATATATCTGATGATTATAAGTCCCTGCCACTTAATATAATCTCACCATACGCCCATAATATAAATGACCTTTTGTTTAAAATTTTAAACTATCTCCTGTAACAACATTAAAACTGAAAATTAGGTAAAATATTTAAAAACAGTTATTTGTTATTTAAAAACAACATTAATCCGCGAATAAATAACTGTCAATGGGATCCCTAATCTTCTCCATAGTTGAATAAATCATTATGAGCCACTTGGAAGAAAAGAAAATTAAAAAATCCATTTTTAAACATTATTCTCTTTAAGATGTACCTAAAACATAATTAAATATTATTTT
>JAHBCN010008588.1:0-38245 GCA_019359885.1 Listronotus oregonensis | reverse complement strand
TTTCCTTTTTTTTTTTTTTTTGGTGAAAAGGTTTATTAAAGGCCAAAAAGTAAAAATTAACTTTTTTTTAAATTGACAAGGTTTTGAACAATACAAAGTATTATTTTTGGTTTTAAAGTTTAAATAGTCTTTTTATATGTGGAAGTAATATTAAAAAGCCAAATCGTTTGGCCTTGTGTGCCCAAAAAAACGTCTTCCGGTGGACTCAGATGGATTATCTGGGGTGGCTCTCAATTAATTGGGCCGGTCCCACAAATTCTGGTGGTCACCTGGCGGGGAAAGTGATCTTTTGAGGGGTCTTCTTCTTCCCCAATTTTTTGTATAAGAACTGAATAAATAATATGGTCTAAATCCAAATAAATTTTCCCGTTTTTAATATGAAAAATGGTCCTTTTTTTTCCATAAATTTCAAATTTCAGTTTTTGAGGATTTTGTTTGGATTTTTAAAAAGTATTTTCCATAACAAATTAACCTTTTTAAAAAAATATATATATTGAAATTAATTTTAAATATTTGAATTCTTCCCTTGAAGGAGAAAATCATTCTGTTCCTTTTTCTGAAAATCTTTTTTAAAAATGGAACCTATGTTGTTTGGATTTTCTGATTTTGTTTGAAATTATACGAAATCGTCCGGGATCTTTTTGTTCCTTCCCCGTTTTTAATCTTTTCCCTCTTTCACTCCCCATTTCCGATGAAAGGGCCAAATTTGGCAGCCAGTTGCAAAACGTAAACGGCCTATATATTATGATGACGTTCGTTAAATAAAGCTGCTGTTACTCGCGAACACTCGTTATTAAAAAAAATAATTTTATAATTTCCACCCTTTTCTCTCCGGAATTCACAATTTTAATTCTATCAAACATTGTGTTATGCATCCCAACATAAGGGGGTTAAAGTTAGGGGAAAAAAAGCAGAGCTTATTTTTCAATAAATATGGTTATTGATTACATTTTTTACAACTGTCAATAACGATTAAAAAATTTGCTGAAAAGTGACATGTTTGCCAAAGACTCATGTTTTCTTAGAATCCAAAAAAATACTAGGAAAAAAATAAAATAAATATTCCAATGCACAAGGTGTGAAACGTTCCAATACATACAACCGACCTCTTTTATTTCGTTTCTGTTTACAGTTACAGACGGGCCCGACACCTGAACCCTAAATCAAATTGATTAGGGTCTTGTACCCAACTTGAATGCGGGTAGGGCTTTGGACCCATTTGTGTAGGTGATTACACGGTTGGAATGCTATTTACTTGTTACCTTAATGTTTAGGCCGGCATATTATATTGATGTATGCAAGCATTATAAACCATTTTATAAACGCCTACTTCATGTTACATTTTGTTTATTTGTAAGTTGGCGGTTTTCTTAATGTAAAATTCTATACAAGATGTACTCTCTATAGGAATTTTTAATTTCCATATATTTATTTCATATTGTAAGTATAGTTTATCACAAAGTATATCGTTATATCTTTTGACGGACCATACCCCAATAAACCTTTAACGATTTTATTACCTATTGTTATTGGGTAAACCCATTTGTTCATGAGGGCAGGGGTGGGCCAGGTATTTCTTGAATATTAACCATTAGGTATATAAATATTTTGGCTAATATTTTAGTGGCAGTGTTGAATAACCGTTTTTACTGTGCGTTTCGAAAAAGTTGTTTTACGAGAATATATCTATGTGGCGTCGAAATCATTTGTCATCATTTGTCATAGATGCAAAACAGGTTGTGAAAAATGTGTATGAAACTTTAATCAGTAGAGGTCTAATTAAACAAGAAGCTTAAAAAGAAACCTGTCTACTAACTCCAATATCATCGATAAGGGATATTATTATTAGTGAAGAATTGAACAAAAGAAAAAATCGTAGTGATTTTCAATCTCACCGTATAGACAATGGTGATTAGGACCTAATAGAAGGATAATATATTGTCTTTATGTAAGCGGAGTTATAACTGGATAAACTGAAAAAGAAGCTAGATGAAGACTAAACCAATATAAATATTAGCCGTGCCACCCTCCAAGAGTTGTTTGTAAAATGGGATTTAAATACCGCAAAATAGACAAAAGACAAGTAGTAATGGAATCGCACAGATTACGCACTTGGATATTTAATTTCCGTTAAGAAATTAAAAAATATAGGTTAGAAAACATATCCATAATTTACCTTGATGAAACATGGTTCGATACACACGACACAGTATCCAAAGGATGGGTTGATTCCTGTCAAGACTGTCAGACGAAAGCACCTAAAAATAAAGGAATACGCATTACCATAATACACGCTGGTTCAGAAGACAGATTAGTCCCAAACTGCTTGCTGTTGTCTGCAAAGAATATTAAGGATTCTAGCTTGGATTATCATAAGGATACAAGTGCAAAACTTTTTGAAAACTGGTTTCAAAATTTCTTTAAAATATTCCAAACACAGTGTTATTGTCATGGATAACGCAATACCACAGCCGTCTGCTACACCAATCATCAGCTTCATCAAGTTCAAAAACTGAAATCCAGGAATATTTGTTAGAAAATGATTTTATTTTGAATTCAGTTACAAAAAAAACGCATTTTTGGAAGTCCTAATTCTTATGCAATTAAAAACAAATTATGTGATAATTTGGCTGAACAGGCTGGGCATACTGTCTTGGCTTCCTCCGTATCACTGTATGTTTAATCCCATAGAACGTGGAACCAAGTAAAATCAAAGATCAAAGAAAATGTACACCTCTTTAAGTCCCAACTTTATAAATTTGATAAAAAATGTAATTACTAACATACCAGTTGTGAGCTAAAAAAATTCACTACAGCACATTATTAAAATTGAGGACTCTTACATTTCTATCCAAAACAACATAAAACCTATTGTAATTAATCTCAATGATGACTCTGATAGTGAAACAGAATTAGATTTAGATATTTAGATTAAAAATGTAATTATGTATAGATAATGCAGTTAGAAATTTATTAAAACTTTACATATATTTAATTTCTTAATGCAACTTTAAGATTATACTTACCTAAATACACAATAAATTATAAATCTTTACATTATTAAAGTCCGTCCCTAATGTTCTGTCCTTTAATACCTACCGATCCGCAGTTTTATTGCTGTCGGCAGGTATAATCCATAAATGAAGGCAAGAGCTAACACGGTATACTTTGAGACAGACTATACTGTAAAACGCTCTTTTTAGATAGTTACTTGGTTTCAGTCCAAAAAATGAAGTTTTACAGTATTGAGACCGGTAAAAAAACTTTTTTTTAGGATTTGCAATTTTTTTTATGCCGTTCTACCGATTTTTTTTCGGTACTAGCTGCCCTGTAGCCTCATAAGGTTTTTGCAAAATTTCATCAGGAATCATATTTCCACCATCTTTTTCATGTCGTTAATTTTACCAAAAATGATCGTAAAATAACACTCATTTTTAACTGACTTCACTTTTCACCTTGACATAAATAAAAACAGGACAGTTGCGTTTCCTGGATATATCAACGCAATCTTTTCGTCAAATTTAAATTTTATGTCGGTACTGTTAATGTTTCCACCAGTAAAAAAAATCTTCAAATCAGTTTCCAAAGCAGACAATTAACTATTTTATAGATATACGAAGCAGGTTAAAAATACATTATTATTTCAAAACATAAATTTCGACAGTACAGTATGAAATAAAATATTGCACATTATTTGTCCCAAAAACTGTAACAGTATTCGTTTCAAAATTCCAGACTTTGCTCCTTCGTCGCCTAGTCGTATATCTCTCACTCATACTGTTTAAGTTTATTTTCCGGCCTTATAACATCAATATTTATTATCTTAATTTTCAGAAGCTTATATGTTAGATGTTAAAGCCAAATACCACAATATTTGACAAATTTTCGTCGGCTCAAGTTCCAGCTACCTGAAATAAAGCAAGCTGGTAAATTATCTTGTGGCAAAGTAATAAAATAATAAATAAGACTAAAATTTTTATAGACAAAACAATTAAAAATGTAAAATATGAGTTAATGTAAATTCAACAATATTTAAAATAATTTTTAAAATAATTTTAAAAACGTGTTAAAAATTCAATTTTTAACACTATTTTGAAAGCACTAGAAGTACCTCTGTGTATCCATTTGCACGGATCGATGCAGCCAATACTTTTTCCTACGTTTTCCTCAATTTCAAGTTGATTTCAAGTAAAAACTAAAACGAGTTAAAACTGACAAGATATATCAAATTTGAAGTAAACATGCCTTAACCAACCAGTATCAACAACGGTTGTTAGAGTTCATGTAAAACTATGTAAAACTATATATATCCTTCAATTTTTAAATAATTGAATTTTCAACTGCATTATTGCGTTTGTAGAAAAAATATTGTATATTTTGTTTTAAAAGTACGTTTACATTCTGCAAACTTTCACATTCGTCCCTTAAGATTGACACTTATATCATAAATAACTATAAAAGTTACTTTTAAATCATTTAGGCAGTTTTGGGAACTTTTATAAACAAAAAAATTTTAGAATTGCCAAAAAAATTTAAAGGCAAATTTAAATTGTTAATTTAAATTATTGTTTAATTTTTAATAACTTTTACTTACATTTTTTGTTTTTTCCAACTTTTCCCATACACGTGCCAATTTATAGCTATTATCAGCTAAGAAGAGTGGATTCTAGTTGTTTAATTCAAAATGCAAATATCTTGTTTTGTTTGAAACCATATAAAAGCATGTCAGCTCTATCTGCCACCTTCAGTTATGAAAAAAAAAATAATTGCCTATTAAAAAAAGTAAAGGTGCCCAGATTTAATTTAAGTCGTTTTAACCTTAAAGCAATTTGGAAACACTTCGTTCAAAATATGATTTCAAAAAGTGCCTTATTTTTCTAAGACTCAGTATTAGCTGCCAATAAGAGGTTTGAAAATGGATTGTGGCCGTGTGCACGATGAAATGTAGGAAATAAAAAACTTTGTATTTCGTGCAAAATTTTTATTAAAATTAGTATCCTAGCAAAGCGCTCTCAGTAAAAACCATCATCAGTGCTATTCGTCAAGCAGGAGTTACAGCAACTGGAGCGTACATAATATGTAAACGGGACATCGACAAACTATCACATTATTAAATTAAAAATTTAAAGTAAAATTGTGAAGAAAATCTCCTATTTTCACCTTCGAAAGGGTGAATTTTAAAATTTAAAACAAACTAAGATATCATTTTGTTAAAAAGACGAACATAAGAGGTTTGGCATATAAAACTAATAAAACGAATATCAGAACACTTTCAGAAGCTTCTAGGAATAGTTAATTCGTCTCTGTAATGTTCTATGCACACTACAAAAAAAAAACATTGGCCAAGTTCAGATATTGAGAATAAGCTTCCCTTGTTCATCCTGGATTAACCAAAGGAAACGAGAATTCAGACAATAAATGTCTAGAAATTCCTTCACATAAAGTAAAAGAGAAAGAAGAAAGGTAGAATTACGCAGTAAAATTTAATTAAGTTAGCGTTAAGAAAGACAAAGTTTAAGAATTAAATGGACCAAATATGCATACAAATTAATAGGTTAAGTTAAAAAGATAACCAATTTGATCTTTTCCTTTTTAATTTAAACAAGTAATTAAAAAAATATTTACAAAAATTTAAAAATCTATGTTCAGAAAAAATTACATAAAAATGTGTTTTTTTGGTTTAATGTTAAAATAACTCAAAAATTATAATATGCTATTAGTAGGATCAACCATTCCTTATTTGTTGTAACAAATATTTTATAGTATAACAAATATTTTATAGTAACATTTTAAAACTCATATTTTTTGGTTGGTAAGCTAAGTTTTTTGAGTTACGTCATTTTTCTTTCGGTATTACTATATATAAACAGTGTTATTTTTGTGATTTTTAGTCCGTTTGTTATTGACGGTTACAAGACTTAAAAATTAATATAATAAACTTATTTTTCTATATTACGACGGATATTTTTCATCTTTATTTTCAGGGTCTATTTTAAAATTACAGTACTTTAGGCTCATTTAGGAGGGCTAATTTTTGCTTTGAGGGAGTTTTTAGCCCTTTGCATTTAATTGGTGAAAAAAAAGTATAAGAGCCAGAAATCAAGAAATGGGGTAATATATATATATATATATATATATATATATATATATATATATATATATATATATATATATATATATATATATATATATATATATATATATATATATATATATATATATATATATATATATATAAAAATTTTAATATATATATATATAAATATTGTTGGCTATACAGGACCCAATTTGTTCCCGGGGTTTCCTTATGTCATAGTCCCATCCCGGTTGTTGGTCTTCTTCTGGGTTCTTTACACCTCGTGGGTACCATGTTGTAATTTTGGTGGTCCATCTATCATCTGTTCTTCTTGCCAGGTGTCCTGCCCACTGCCATTTAAGAGATTTTATTCTGTGGATCACATCTATTACCTGGGTTCTTTGTCGTATCCACTTATTCTTTAGGTCTCTTTTCGTTATTCCCAGCATATTGCGTTCCATTAATCGTTGTGCTACCTGGGTTTTCTTGCAATACCTGTTTTAAGTGTCCAGGTCTTACATGCATAGGCTACGGTAGTATACATTGGTCAAATGTTTTCTTTTTTTAGGGGAGTGGCATTCTGGATTTGAATATAACTGAATTTCTTCCATGCACTCCATGCTAACTTGATTCTTCGGTTGATTTCGGTAGGGGATCCATCTATGTATTAGGTGGCCCAGGTATATGATTCTTCTACTATTTCCAGATTTATGTTATTTATTATAATGTCTTGCTTGTCTGCCAGTTCGTTGTACATTATTTTAGTTTTTGCTGGATTCATTTTGAGACCTACTTCGTTACTAGCCACATTCAGTTCATTTATTTGTTGTCGAGTTCTGCAGGGGTATTGGCAATTAGAACTATGTCGTTTTGCGAATCTTAGATGGTAAGTATTCTCCATCTATTTGCGGCCTTTTTGGTCCAGTTTGCGGAAGATTTCCTCTATGCTGCTGTGAACAGCTTTGGAATATTGCGTCTCCTTTTTCCGTACTCCTTTGCTAGTGGGAAATTCAGGAGTTAGTTCCTTTTTATATTACAACTCTGGCTTTAGCTTCTTGATATATATTTGCAAGAGTTTCTATATAAGGTTTGTCGTCCCCGATTTGTTAAGGCTTCTATTATTGCTTTGGGATAATCGAGTTGAAGGCTTTCTCAAAATCATGAACGCTGAGCTAGTGGTAGTTCATATTCTTTTGGTTCGGCTGATGATTTTTCTTAGTGTGTGTATATGGTCAATGGTGCTAAAACCACTTCTAAATCCCCTGTTCTCGTGGTTGTGCAGCATCTTTTTTAAATTGTATGCATTCTAATTGTTTAGGATCTTTGGAATATCTTGTATATTACTGGTAGTAGACTTATTGGTCTTAATTTCTGATGTCCTCTTTGCTGCCTTTTTTGGGGATTAGATTATGTTAGCGCAACCAGATTTGTGGATGTGTCTTGTTTTTTAGGCAACTGGTGTAAATTTTGTAGTATTTTCAAAATCTTTTTTCCAGCATATTTAATCAGTTCAGCTGTTATTCCTCATTTCCTGCTGCTTTTCCATTTTTCATATCTTTGAGCGCATTTTCTACTTCTTCCACGAGAACTTCTGGGACGTCGTCTTGTGGTTGGGATAATCTTTTTTGTTCATATGTCTCCGGGGCTTTATATAGGTCACTGTAGAATTGGGTTACCAGGCTTATTATTTCTTCCTTGTTTGTTATTCGGACATTGTTGTTTGTTAGAGCGATAATTTGCTTCTTTCTTAATGAGGGCTTTCTTGGCGTTCTTGTAGCTTTTCCTGTTTTCAATTGCAGTTTGTACCATTTTTTTGTTATAGTTTTTAATGTTTCTGCAATTTTCTTTCTTATTGGTTTACAAAAGTTCGGTTTTTACCATGATTTTCATTTGTCGTTTTTTTTAGGAGTGTTTTAGTCTCGTTTGAAAGTTTTTTATGTCGGTTTTGTTGTCTTCGACCTCCTACCTTTTTGGCAATTTCCGTTTTTTTTAAAGTTGTGAGTGTACTTCTTGATCGTGAAGCTTGTTGTTTAATAGATTTTCGTACTGACTGGAATTTTTTTTTTGATTATCATTTCTATTCCTATTTTTTGTTTTTTTTTTAATCCACTTTCGCTCAAAATTAACTATGGTCACTGGTTTGAAACTTTTTAAGAACGCACATCCTTTATAGTGTTCCGCCTGTTAGTCAGGATGAAATCTTTTTTATTTTTCGTTTCTCCATTAGGTGCTTCCATGTCCATTTCCTATTTTCGTTCTTTTTAAAGAATGTTTAGCAATAAATAGGCTCTGGTGATGGCGTATTTCAAGTCTTTCCCCTCTATCATTCCGTTCCCCAATTCCAAAGTTTCCTAGCAGTTTTCTTGCCGTTGTTGTTTCCCTATCCTAGCATTGAAGTCTCCTTAAGTATTTAAAGTGGCAGTTGCTGTTATTAAGAGCTTGACTTCTTTTTTCGTCCAGTGGTGATCGTGGGGAGCGTAAACTTGACAATTTTTGCAGTATCTTTTCATATACAAAAATTTAGGCTTGCCACTCGATCGGAGATGCCCGTTATGTCTAGACCCTGTTTTTCCACTCTTTTTTAATAAGAATCCTACGCCACTTGTTCTTCCTGTCGGTTTTTCCTTTATGGTATAAGATGTTGCCTGATTCAAGCTCTAATAGTTCTTCTTCTTTCCGCCTCCCCCTTTACTGAGACCTATGATGTCCCACTTGATATTTTTTGCCTTTCCTAGCCCAAATTAATTTACACTGGTTTGATAGTGTTCGGCAGTTGTTTGTTCCCAAAATAGGATGTTGCTTTTGTGGGTAGGGTTTAGACAGGGATTCTTAGAACCCTCTCCCCCCAACCTCCTGCTCGGAGCCATTTGGGCCTACGGAGAATGAGGGAAATTTTTTTGTCCGTAATCGTGCAGGGGTTAGACTACCTACCACGCTGTCTCAATGCGGGTTGGAGGGCGAGGAATGTCCCCCAGCTTTGCCAGTTACGGGGTTTTTAGCTTGGTGTGTAACCTATGTCTCACTTGTCACAAACTTCTAAGTCTCGGCAGCTAAACAGCTATTCTTTACTGGATCCCAGCCTGGTTGGGAAATTACCTCCAGCATATGCTAGAGGAGCTTGATAAAACCACGCTCCTGGACAACTGGGAACGGGGGTCGTCACACCCGGAGACTTACCGCGGACCTCTCCCGCGCAAAAAAAAAAAAAATATATATATATATATATATATATATATATATATATATATATATATATATATAATATATATATATATATATATATATATATATATATATATATATATTTTTTAAATTTAATTTCTTAGGTTTTTGGTTCACATTTATTTTGAAATTAAAAGGTTATTTTTTATTTCTTATATTATTTATTCTTACAAACGTTTCGGAAAAAGCCTTCATCAGTGTTTATATATCCTAGAAGGAAATCTGTCCATTAACAATAAAAAAACGTTAAAACACTTATATCACAATCTACAAACATTTTAAAATCTTCAGGACTTGCACAATTAAAATATTTATTTATACTTCTAGGATGTATAAACACTGATGAAGGCTTTTGCCGAAACGTTTGTAATAACAAACAGTATGAAAAATTAAAAATAACCTTTTAATTTCAAAATAAATGTGAACCAACAGTCCCAAGTATAAATTAATATTTTATGTCTTGATTACTATAAAATATTTGTAGATTGTGAAATAAGTGTTTTAACGTTTTTTATTGTTAATGGACATATTTTCTTCTAGGGTGTATAAACACTGATGAAGGCTTTTGCCGAAACGTTTGTAATAATAAACAATATGAAAAATTAAAAATAACCTTTTTAAATTTTAAAATAAATGTAAACCAAAGTCCAAGAAATTAAATTTTATTTATTATATATAATATAAAATATAATATATATATATATATATATATATATATATATATATATATATATATATATATATATATATATATATATATATATATATATTCTTCAATTTAATTTCTTAGGGCTTTTGGTTCCTTAAATTTTTAAATTAAAGTTATTTTATATCTTATATTATTTATTCTTACAATTTCGGAAAAATTTAATTTTATTTATATATATATATATATATATATATATATATATATATATATATATATATATATATATATATATATATATATATATATATATATATATACATCACTATCGTCCTCATATATGCCTAAACTAATTATCAAGGGCCTTACAATACTATTAATTATGTTATAGGAATCTTCGACTTAAATCACGTGTCTCACAGAATTTTTCCAACTTCCTACTAGGATATTATTTACACATATTTTAATTAATTCTATTTTTCGCTGTCACACCGATTTTTCCTTGGCGGGTTGGGTTTGGTCACTATATCTTTTACTGTCGTTGAGGCAACTTTGGTCAAAATATTTGTTTTACGAAAACTTGCACTTCGGTCATCCCCTTTTTCTCAAAGGGTACAGTAAACGTTCTTTATGATGTTTTTGGCATCAAGTGATAAATGTTTTTCCTTAGTTACAGTTAGTAACTTCCGGAAGCAATATTATCTGAAGTTTCACACAGATCTGACATATTTTGGATGCTCAATAACACACACGAAAATACCTTTAACGCGCAGCTTGACAAACACCAAAAGACTGATAAACTTAGATGAGTATTTTCATCTTTTATATTAAACACCTGCAATTTGCCATTAACCTACATAATATACCAAAAAGTAGGACAATAATAAATAAAGAAAATTTTAAGTTCGGACCTACATGCGGGTACCCAAAGTTTATTGAGTTTTACGACTAACAGAGCAAGCAAAACGAGAAATCAACGAATTATTGTGGAATGTACTGTACCCGGAGGTTTTTCTACATTTACCTTATGGTGGCAGCACACGGGCGTAATTTGCGTAGCGTAACAGTGGAAATTTTGAGACCTAATTAGTCTGTTTGTATTTTGACGTTACACTAACCAATTATATTTTAGAATTTTGACAGTTGGCTACGCATTTACGCCCGTGGGACGCTGTCATTATAGTCGGGGTATATCACCACGCAATTTTCATTCTTTTAACCGCTGGAGGTGTTGTTGAAGATTATAAGATTAGGATAATATTTTTAGATTTGTGCCCAAGTGGTTTTACGCCCAAACAAAAAAATATATAAATCAACGGTTTTATCAAATTCCGAAAATAATGGCAATAACATTTATTTAGATGGTAAATATAATAATCTTAAAATAACATACTTTTTGTAGAGAAATTAAAAATTACAGCCAGATATCATTTTATATTTTAAATTTTTTTAAATTTAAAATAAAATTTTTTTTTAAAAAATTTTGACTTGTTTTTTTTTAAACCCAATTTGACAAAAATTTAAAGCAATTAAACAATGAATACTTCTTTATGGTTTATTAGTCGAATCACCTATATTACTATAATACAATTTTCTACGAAAATTATCTTGTGTATTAAGTTTTATAAAGTATAAATAGCAATAATACATACAAAGACACAGAGCCTTCCCTTTTACAGGTTTTAATAATTTCTATTAGACTATTAATTAAACAGATACTTAATAAAGATCAAATTTTATTTCAGCTAAGGAACTAATAATAATCTATGGTTTAATTAATTTTAGTAAAACTATTCATGAAATTTGTGGTTTTAAAATGGCAACAATAGAACATTTAAAAATAAATAACGAATTCATGACTGGGTCTAACAATATAATAATACACGAAAACCGAATATCATCATTAATTTTTATCCATTATCGTTGGGAGTCATTCATTATAGTTAATGACTAATCCATCTGTTGTTCATTAAGTAAAATTACATCTTTTTCTTGTAACTTATCTGTATCTAATGATGGGGCTTCGATTTCTTGTTAGGTTTTAATTATAGAGATACCATGGTAAGGATGCTTATCAATAAAATAATTTTAATAAATATATCTCCGATATTTTTATGACTGTTATATATATATATATATATATATATATATATATATATATATATATATATATATATATATATATATATATATATATATATATATATATATATATATATATATATATATATATATATATATATATAGATATATATATATATATATATATATATATATATATATATATATATATATATATATATATATATATATATACAGTGAAACTCATAAGCGGTCACTCACGGTTCCGCTGTTTTTGTCCGCTTAGTGGAGGTGTCCGTTTAAAAGTGTGAAAAAAAACTTCAAAATTTGAACACATAAATACATAGATATTTATAGGAATAAGTATCAGCAAATACACAGGACATATTATGTGTCAAAGCTAGTTATTTATTTATAAAATCTAAAATACTCTGTTGACGCATATTTTGAATTCCTTGCTTTAAGAGACCTGATTGAAAATGGTCTTCTAAATTTTTGAGGTGTTGAAATGCAATGTAGTCGTCTTTTACAAAGTTTTTAAGTCTTTAATTACTTTTATAACCTCACTATATGTAGTAATTGTGTTGGTGCTTTCAACTGCGTCAAGCTCGACATCGCTGACTTCTTCCTCTTCTATTGCAGGATCATGGTCAGTCACATTATCAATGGCGGGTCGTCAATGTTTGAACTTATTTCTTCTGTTGCTGCAGTGATCGTCGATTTCAACATAACTCTTAAGGTTTTCTTGTGTTATGTTCATTTCTCTGGCACACCTTCCGTTTGAACTATTGTAGATAAAGGGAAGATAGTCTTCGGGATCCCATTCGAATAATGTAGAATCACTGTAATTTTTTTGGAAACCAGCCTTTTTAAAACAATTCTGTATGGCTGCTGATGATGTTATCCCAGGAAGTTTAATGTAATAAAGTGTTTCTAAAATATTTATGGACTTCGCTAATTCTGAAACTGATTTTAATTCATCCATTTTTGTTAAAATGTGCTTTAATATTAACCCACGATAATAGAATTTGAAATTTTGTATGATACCCTGGTCTAAGGGTTGACACATTGAGGTGGTATTGGGAGGTAAAAAGATAACTTTTATATTTTGTAGATTTACCTCACGAGGATGGGATGCTGCGTTATCCAAAATAATAAAAATTTTTCGTTTTTGCCTAATCATTTTTCTGTCAAATTGTAGCAACCACTCATTCATAATGTCTTGTGTCATCCATGCTTTTTTGTTAAACTTCCAGATTGCCGGTAAGTCTCTCACTGATACATTTTTAAATGCCCTAGGACGGGCCGCTTTTCCGATCACTAACAAATCTTCTTTTTGCCCTGCCATATTAGCACAAAACAAAATTGTAAGCCTTTCCTTGGAAAGTTTTCCACCGCTGCATTTTTCCGACCTAAAGGCGAGAGTTTTGTCCGGTAAAGCTCGGAAGAAAAGCTGCCTATCCGCGTTGTATACATCTTCTGGCTGGATACCCAAGCAAGAGCGATGGCAATTTAATTCTAAACTGATTTACGTCGTCTTGACTAACATCTGCTGATTCTCCGGAGATACACTTGAAACTTATTGTATGTCTCTTACGCCATTTTTCCAGCCAACCATTGGATGCGCGAAAGTTCGCAACGTTCAATTTTTCTGCTATTTCTTGAGCTTTAGCCTTCACTATAGTGCCTGATATTGGAATATTTTGGCTACGAACACGAGAAAACCAATTGAAACACGCTTTGTCAATTCGAAGTCCATCGGGTCTCAAAAATCCTTTTTTTGGCCGGCGTTGCCCTGACTCCCACTGCAGGCGAATGTTGTTTTTAATTTTTAACGATTTCCGCGGCTTGAGTTTTTCCTGATATTAAATTTTTCGGCGAGCTTCCGTACTGATAAACATTCATTTTCCGCCGTATTAACAACTTCCATTTTTTCACGCAAACTAAGAAGTTTTTTACTAGGCGCCATTTGATCATCTGAGCATACACTATTTTCACAATCAAAATGAAACAAGAACCAGAGATCAAGAACTAAATACATATGAGAGAAACCCACTCAATACACGGATCGAAACGGTAATTCCCCGGAGAAAAGGTAATTCCCTGGCCGGTTTATTGATCTTTTCGTAGAAAAAGTAGGGACCGACCTTATTTTTATCATAACTCGCTCAATTTTCATGCTAAAAACTTTTTTGTTTTTAAAAGAAAGGTCTTATTATATACTTCAAAAAAGACCTTATATGTTTTTTTGCAAACTTTTCCGCTATTTGACTTTGAATCTTTCAAATTTAGCATTTGACCAACAAAAGCTAACCAGCTCGGTCTGTATTGGTTGTAGAGAAATTATAAAAAACATTTTTTTCTTGTTTTTTTCATGAGCTACAATTTTGCGTTGTACGGTTTTTTTGATAAAATGCATATTTTTAAAGTTATTTGTGAAAAACCCATTAAAAACGTCGATTTTTTCGTCGAAAAACTTTTACTTTCAATCGCGAATAACTCGAAAAATATTAGTTTTCCGAAAAAAATGTATAAAACATTTTTTACTTAAAATTACTTTCTTTATCGATTTATGTAGTTAAAATGTAATAAAAAAATTTCACCCCCAAGATAGGGTTACCACCCCCAGGATAAAAGCACACCTCGGCATGATATAAACTTTGATCCTTGGGCCATTCCCTACCTTCTGTGAAAATTTCAGGTAAATCCATGCAGGACAAAAAATTCCTAGCCAAAAGACCTTATTTCCTGTTGGTCCAGGCAGTCAAGCATTTCAACCCCGAATTCTTTATATATGCACCGATTTATTTAAAATTTTGACAAATGATAGATGTGCACAACCACCCCTGGGGTGGATGCCAACCCTTCTTGGGGGTGGGCAATTTTTTACCCAAAAGACACCCAGAAATCGATAGATAAGCAAATTTGAAGTAAAAATTGTCATGTCAAGTTCTTTAGACCAGATCAATAGTTTTTGAATTATTCGCAATTGAAAAGTGCGATTTTTCGTTAAAAAAACCTCATTTTTCAATTGTTTTTACGCATAAGTCTGTAATTATGCGTTTTATCGAAAAAAGTGTAATGAACAAAAATGAAGCTTATAAAAAAAATAAATTGAGCTATTTATGAAAATATATAAGTTCTACCTAAGGCAAGTTATAGCTGCTTAAAGATCTTTCATTTTACGTGATAAAGTACTTAATCGCAAATAACGGGAAAAGGGTACATTTTTTAACAAAAAGTCATAAAATATTTTTTAAAGAGCATAAAAAGGCCTTTAAAATGAGCACCTATAAAAGTATTTTTGACTAAAATTTCAGTGAGTTATGGTGTAAAATAGTTAAAACTAAAAAAAAATCGCAATAAAACTAATGTCATTTTATTCGAAATCAAAATAAAACTTATTTCTTTTACCAATTACTTTATTTGTATGTTATTTATGACATCTGAATGTTTTACTCATTAGAGATGCACAATTTAAAAAAAAAATGAGCTTAAATTATATGTTTTTTTTGTGATTTTTCAAAAATGTTTCTTTTTTTCATTTGAACTCCAAAACCATAAGAGATACAAAAAAACTAAAGAGTAGAAGAATGTAACATTTTTCATGACGATTATTTCCTTTTTTTAATTTTCTTTGTGGCATAAAAATTGACGGAGTTATAACCGATTTAAACTTTCACTATAGTGCGAGGACTGCTTTTCCGCAGCCCTTTGACCTTTTACCTATAAAATATGAAGGGTATCAATCCCTTTTAACATATATAGGCTTATAGCCCTGAAAATAACCTTTAAAATGATTTTTTGTAGGATGTGATAGCTTCAAAATTAACAGCAGGTACACAAAAAATAAGATTTAAAATTTTAAAGCAGATAATGAATTTTTATTCATGAAGAATGTACAATGAAATATTGAATGTCTTTGAATAAACTTTTTTATTTTATTTTGGCAAAGGGGTGGTTTTTAAGGGTTGCCAGGGTGTAGACAATTAAAAATTACTTCGTGTTCAGAGAATAAACTTTAGAACCAACAAAATTTAAAATCAAAACATCAGTAGTCATTAAAAATATTTTTTATTTTATTTTTGTCAAAGGCGTGGTTCTTAAGGGTTGCTAGGGTGTAAACAATTTAAAATAATTTCAAGTAGAGATAATAAGCTGTAATAACTGGAGAAGTGTAGCGGGATGAGGGCAGGCAAATAAAACCACTATTGTATAATTATCCCAACGTTTCGTGGCTGGATTGCCACTTTATCAAGGGCTATAATTAGAAAAAGACACATTAAAAGACTGGTATATGAACCTAATATCTTTAACATCAAAAAGCACTAAAACATATTTTGAGGCAAAAAGGCCGGAAGAACAACCCTAAGTCACTCATATCCATGAAAATCAGCAATAAAAAGATTTTTTAAGTTAAATTATTCAAAATCATAAAACTTTCGAAAAATAAAATATATACATTCTGTTTTTCTTATAAAAAACTTTACACGACTAGACAAGAACAAACCAAGAAAAAAAAATTAAAAAATTAAAAAAAATCCTCTGGCTTTGGGACTTATAATCGTATCCCCAGAGCTAGGGCACCCATAAATAATTTTCTTAAAATATATTAAATATAAAACAAAAAAAAATAAATACTTTAAGAACAATTGGCAGAGCTGAATTCAAAGGGGAAACCATGCCGAACACAGGAAAAAAAAAGCCCCTCTTGGGGTCCTTATGCCTTAAAAAAAATTTCAAGTGTCAACCACAAAAAAATTCAAAAATCACCATAAAAGGGATTAAAGACAATTGCAAAAAACCCAAAAAGTTACAACCATTTTAAGTACATTAATAATTAGATAAACACCTTTTTTTAAAGCTCCCAAAAAAACAATCCCTAATCGAGGATTAAATCCTTTCACCGTTAAACAAATAATTTCATTCTCTGTCAAAAATATAGAAAAAGTTCCCTATTATGAGGAAAACCTCGGCTTATCCTGTTTCGCAGTCATTTTGACGAAGTAGTTTTTAATACTTAAACAAAATAACACGTTACAAGACATTTTGCGTTTATAATAAAAGTAATTTACAAAAGTTTGAAGCTTTAAAGCATACAAATTACTACCTACCCTCAGGGTGGACTTTTTGTACAATTTTAGAAGTCATTGGTTGACGAAGCAGTTTTTAATACTTTCAAACAAGAAAATATACACGCTTACAACAGACATTTTGCGTTTATAAAGAAAAGTAATTTAAAAAAGTTTGAAGCATTAAAGCATAAAAATTCTGACTACCTACCCTCAGTGGGTGAAAACTTTTTGTACAATTTTACGGATTTACAACTTCCAAATGAGGTACAATTGATTTTGTCACTGGGACCAAAATATGGCATTCCCCTTACACAAAAGGAAATACCTGTACCCACCATTATAAAAGATACAGAATACTGTATATCTTCATTAAATTTGGAAGAGGACTTACGAAATGTTTTAAGAGCCAATACTACAAACACTATTTCCAACTTCTATAATAATATAACCGTTAGTAACCGACATGTAGGCATGATCAAAGAATACCAACATACAAAAAGATATTTAAAAGAACACCCCGAGTTAATAGTCATGAAGTCAGATAAAGGTAACTCAACAGTCCTAATGTGGAAAAATGAGTATATAGATGCAATGAACACCTTATTACTGGATAGAACTACGTACCAAGAACTTTCAAAAGATCCTACAAGTAAATTTCAACGACAAGCCAATAAATTAATAGATCAACTGAGAGAAACAAATGCTATTACAACAATGGAATCAAAGAAACTTAAGAAGCATAATTCCGTTCCTCCACGTATTTACGGAATGAGAAAAACTCACAAACCAGGAGTGAAGTTGCGTCCAGTAGTAAGTTGCATTAACTCACCTAGTTATGACATAGCTGTACTTATTCACAATATACTATCATTAGTAACCTCAACTTTTAAATTTAATTTAAAAAACTCTTATGAATTTGTAACATTTTCAAAAACCATTGTTTTGCCACAAGATCATGTATTAATATCCTTAGATGTAATATCGTTATTTACAAATATTCCTAACATGTTAGTATCAAACATAATTCGTAAAAAATGGGTTTATATAAGTGCTTATACGGATATTCCTAAGGAGTTGTTCATGCGTATGTTGAGCTTCTGCTTTGACTCTAGTTACTTTTTATTTAATAGTAAATTCTATGCTCAAATTGAGGGTAGTGCTATGGGAAACCCAGCTAGCCCAGTCATTGCAAATTTTGTAATGAATGATTTAATCGAGTCAGTTTCAGCTGTCTTACCGTTTGACATGGGGTTCATAAAACTATATGTTGATGACACCTTGGCATCTGTTCCTCGAGACAGTCTTCATGACATTCTACCATTTTTTAATCAATACCATCCGAAACTACAGTTTACAATGGAGACTGAAGTGGAGGGTAGGATTCCATTCTTAGATATTACAGTGCATAGGAAAAATGACGGTCATATTCTGACTAACTGGTATGTTAAACCTACTAGTTCAGGTAGAGTCTTAAATTTTCATTCTAACCATCCAACATCTCAAAAGGTAGCAACGGTAACTAATCTACTATATCGGTCCTGTGCCCTGTCGCATGAGACTTTTTATGATCAGAATATAATTTTAATCAAAGAAATTCTACATAACAATAACTATCCAGGTAGCTTTGTGAATAGAATAATAATCCGTTATAAAAATAAAATATCATCAAACAACTCCAATAATGTTCACGAAGATAAACAATATTTTAAATTTCCATTTATACCTACTCTATCCAACAAAATTAATAACCTCTTCAAGGACAGTAATTGCCAACTAGCTTTTTATAACGTTAAAACTGTGAACAATTTGTTTACTAAATTAAAAGACAAACTTCCTGACGAATATCTGTCGTATGTGGTATATTGTATACCTTGCAAAGGATGTGAAAACACCTACTACATAGGTCAAACAAGACAATACTTACGAGAACGCATCAAACAACATATGAATGACTGCCGGAAACAGGATAAAGCCGAGGTTACTGCTCTAAGCCTTCACCATAAAAATACAGGGCATGAGTTCGATTTTAATAACGTAATTATTTTTGACAGAGAACACAATTATTTAAAGCGTAATATCGGTGAAATGATATATATTAAATTGAACAATTCAATAAATTTTAGGACTGATTCTGCGATTTTAAATAAATATAGAGCACAATTTCAACAAAGCTTAATTAAGAGAACATCTACATGATTATAAAGTATTTGTTGACTTTCGTTTTTTTTTTGTGTATAAGCTTACTTTTTATTACATGTACATATAGGAATGTTAGTGGATGCAACATGCAACTGCCAAACTTTGTGAGGTGCCTTGGGAAAAGTTTTGTAAAACAACTGTCGATACCTTTATTATAAACCAACTTTAGAGAAGTTCCCATTGACAGCTGTTAAAATTGTTTATTTTTAAAAAACTTATTTTTGACAAGAATTTTTGTGCAGCTAGTGTGGTTTTTCCTCATAATATGGAACTTTCTTATTTTTCAAAATTGAATATTAATTTGTTTAACGGCATAAGGACCTCGTAGAGTATTGGTAGGTGTATCTAATTATTAATTTTAATGTTGTAACTGTGGTTTTTTAATTTTTTAATCTTTATGTGATGTTGATTTTTGTGTTGACGTTTTGGCATAAGGACGGGGGCTTTGCCCTGTCGCATGGTCTTTGGAATTCAGCTCTGCCAATTGTTCTTAAAGTATTTATTTTTTTTGTTTTATATTTAATATATTTTAAGAAAATTATTTATGGGTGCCCTAGCTCTGGGGATACGATTATAAGTCCCAAAGCCAGAGGTCCCGAGTTCGAATCCTAATAAATGTTTATACTTAATTTTTTTAATTTTTTATTTTTTTCTTGGTTTGTTCTTGTCTAGTCGTGTAAAGTTTTTTATAAGAAAAACAGAATGTATATATTTTGTTTTTCGAAAGTTTTATGATTTTGAATAATTTAACTTAAAAAATCTTTTTATTGCTGATTTTCATGGATATGAGTGACTTAGGGTTGTTCTTCCGGCCTTTTTGCCTCATAATATGTTTTAGTGCTTTTTGATGTTAAAGATATTAGGTTCATATACCAGTCTTTTAATGTGTCTTTTTCTAATTATAGGCCCTTGATAAAGTGGCAATCCAGCCACGAAACGTTGGGATAATTATACAACCATAACCACAACTAATAATTTTATTAAAATGCTATGAATTTTTTCCAGTAAAACTGCAATGTTACAAAACGTTAAAAGATTTATTTCTATATTATTTTCATCAAAAGGGTAGTTTTTAAAGATTCTAAAGGGTTGATATTTTAAAATACACCAATCTTATATTGTAAAATACGTTAGGATATTTATCCTACATAAATAAAAGACATTTGAATCGAAAAAAGCCGAAAAAGCTATAAAATCTATTTTTTCGATAAGGGGTGGTTTTCACCCCTTTAAAACAATTTGCACACCTTGCGACCATATAGATTTTGATATAGAGGGTAAGATAAGCTTAATTCCAAATTTTTAAGAAAATCGGTGCATATATAAAAAATTCGGAGGTATGACACGATTTTGAGCTTGACTGCCTGGACTATGTATTATAAACCGTATTGTGCAAATAATATCAAAAATACATTCTTATTTTAAAACTTATTATGATCGTCAGTTTTAAAGCGATTAACAGCTAAAAAATTCTTTGTTTTGCCAAATTAGATATGTGTTAATATTTTAATTTGCCATCATTATTCCTTAATAAGCGTACCACATCTGACATCTCAGAACTCTTTAATAATACTCGACACATTACTTGCTAGCTGCATAATGCAAGCAAGTTTACTACATTATAGTACAATCATTATAGAAAAAAGGTCATTTTTGTAATTAATTTAAACAGATATCTGACTGCGCCATGACTTCCGGAATAACGTGTAGATTACTAAAATTAAAAATCCAACCAATTTTTTTTCAGGTATTTTTTTTTAAACAACAATTATTAAAAAAGGACCTTTTATTCATTTTTTTTTAAATTTAACAAGTGCTGGCTATATAGCTATACTCATAAAAACCTGTTTGTAGAGAATTTAAAAACCTACAAAATGGTTTTAGAAAAATTCCGTCCGACCATTTTTCACCAAGAAAAGCCTGAAAAACGCTTAAAACAGACCTTTTTACAAAAATTCGTATCTTCCTTAATTTTCGATATTAAGGGCTGATGTTTTGGGAAAATAATAGTCAATAACATATACTTTCAGCTGCCGAAAAATGAAAATTGTCGCATTAATAGTTGTATTCAATCGCACTATAAACAAATTAGGCTCTTATCTTGCAGGTGCCGTGAATATTTGGCAAATGGTCCGATTTGAATTTTTAAATCGGCTTTTTAAAGTTGAGATTAAAAGCTAAAAATTGTATATCTCACATTTTCATATACGTTTGGAGAACATTGTTAAAGATGCTTGTGAACCTAGAGCGTCGAGCCGGACTGAGTCGACCGTGGAGAGGGCACCCAGCAGCAAAGAAGAAGCGAGAGACGGGCTATGTATCGCGAATTTTCGCTCGACGCGCTAGGTTCACAACATAGATAACCTAACTTTAGATATATAATGACTAATCGCATTTATGGCAAGTTTACGACCTCGCGCACTAAACAAACGATGGTGTCATTAAGCATGCGTATTTAAAAAGCAGGACCAGTTCCGGACTTAGAAATTTGTATGGCATTAATTAATTTATATTTATAAAATATATTTTTTTATATATTTAGATACTAAATTCTTTTATTTTGCGTTTCTATACATATATAAATTATGTTAGGTAGTAATATAAACCATGAGTTAACAAAATTAATATTGCAAAATATAAATAGAAAAAATAGGGGCTAATAAAAGATAGGGTTAATTTCAAGACCCAGTTTTTGTACCGCCTTAAAATGGTTTAGATACTGTTAGAATTTATTAAACGCGTGACTGTCGACTTTACACGGTTTTATGTCAGTTCAAAAACGACGAAGTTTGAACGCTTTCTATATATTTAAAGAGTTTTGCTTTGCTTGGGGATCAGTAAAGGGATGCAATAAACGGTTTTTTGCGAGTTTGGAACAGACTTATAAACAAAAGGGTAAAAAAATGTTTATACAGGGTGCCACAGATTCGAGTGCATGCATGGGGATCTCGGAAACCGTAAGAGATACGAAGTCGGTTAAATTATGGCAAAGTTGCGCATTTAGGTGCCTAACAACATGCCGTTTAGAAAGTTGTAAAATTCTGAGTACTTCCGGAGATATCCGAAAAAAACCGAAATTTTGCGAATTCGTTTTTATCTTTTTCTGACGTTATTTAAAGAGATATGGAAAAACAAATGACACTTTCGTATGGCCACTTTTTAAGCTCTACAAAACAATTTTGAGAGATTTTCTGTACGACGTTTCGTTTTCGTTAAACCATCATCAACTTTATTTTTTTAAATACGAACCTGGGTTTTTTTATTTAATTTTTTTGAACCCCTTATTATCCCAATTACAAAAATGTATAACACTTAATATTTATTTAACAAATATGGAACGCCCCTATAAGAAATGATGTGCTTGCCTTGTCTAACTCATTGTCTCTTATGGAAAATATGTTTATTTAACAGAAAAATATTAAGTGTTATACATCATTGTAATTGGGATTATAACTGCTTCAAAAAAATGCAATAAACAATTGAGGGCTGTATTTAAAAAAATAAAGTTGATGATGGTTTAACAAAAACGAAACGTCGTACGGAAAATCTCTCAAACTGTTTTGTAGAGGTTAAAAAGTGGCCATAAAAGTCTCATTTGTTTTTCCATATCTCTTTAAATAACGTCAGAAAAAATAAAAACGAAATCGCAAAATTTCGTTTTCGGATATCTCCGGAAGACTCAGAATTTTACAACTTTCTAAACGGTATGTTGTTAGGCACCTAAATGCGCAACTTTGCCATAATTTAACCGACTTCGTATCTCTTACGGTTTCCGAGATCCCCATGCATGCACTCGAATCTGTGGCACCCTGTATAAATAACGTTAACTCTTTTCCTGCTTACACTTATGTTTTCGATAGCGATAAAAGGATATTCTAAACATCTTAAATGTATTTAAACAAAACGAGCATTTATTTACTAGAGGCAGCCTTGCCGTTTGGCAGGGCGAAAGAGGAAAAAGAATGATAGGATAAACCTTTCTCCGTGGCTCCAACCATAGTGCCGATAGATCGACGCGGAGAGACCGACAAATCAGCACGTAGAGCGGGGTATATATATTCTTTTCACCGACCAATGATCACGTTGGAGGAAAAAAAGGTTATACCGCTATTCTTTCTTTCTTGCACAAATGATCCTTTTCCAAGCGGCAAGAGTGCCTCTAGTGGGTATATGCTCCAAGGGAATATGTTTTATGTTGTAATCATACTTACTGACTTTTTAGATTAATGCCATACATTTTTTGTTCAGATTTTTTAATCCGAAATAAATAATTATAGTGATTTTTTCAATTATGATTGTGTTACATAGATGAAACAAAAGTTAATTCTTAGATAAGCCACAAGAGTCATGTTCAGTCGTATTCGCAATTTTTTATTATTATTAACTACAACGCATCAGTTGTGAACCAGTACAAAAATTTGTGGCTTTTCATAGCTGTAACATTCAGAACTAGAGGAATTTAAGGAGCTGACAATGGATAATATGTTTATTTTTGATTAAGAACAACATCTAAACAAACCAATGTGTTTCACTGGTTCAAAAAACCAGTAATCATGGTATTTTTAACCAGTGTAATATATATTTTGTTTAAGTCATCAATTGACGAAGTACGGAACTGGCCGGCGACGAATTTGTAAATAAAATCGATCTGCTAGTCCGTTCCGCGCATGATTTAGGACCCTAAGAGATGACTAGAGCCACGGCGCACGGACACATTTTTTCGCCCATAAATCTCACTTTTGAACCGCGCATCTGATACCCTTTACCGGTCCATATTGAGGTCAGTGGTTCACAAGCATTTTTAACAATGTTCTCCAAACTTATATGAAAATGTGAGATATACAATTTGTAGCTCTTAATCTCAACTTTTAGAAAGCGTATTAAAAATTCAAATCGAACCATTTGCCTAATATTTACGGCACTTGCAAGATGAGGGCCTAATTGTTTATAGGGCGATTGAATAAAAATTAATAATGCGACAATTTTCATCTTTCGGAAGCTTAAATTATATGTTATTGACTATCATTTCACAAAAAATTAGCCCTTAATAATGAAAACAAAAGAAGAATTTTTAAAAAATGGTCTTTTTTAAGCGTTTTTCCGGCTTTTTCAAAAACCATTTTGTAGGTCTTTGAATTCTCTACAAACAGTCTTTTATGAGTAAAGCAATATAGCCAGTACTTTTTGTTATATTAAAAAAAAACGAAAAGAAGGCCCTTTTTTAATAATTATTGTTTAAAAAAATTACCTAAAAAAATTGGTTGGATTTTTAATTTAAGTAATCTACAGGTTATCCCGGAAGTCATAGCACAGTCAGATATCTGTTAATAATACCTACAATAAAAAATCTATAATGATTGGACTCGTCTCATATTTATTATCGGATTAAAGCAAAATGCCAAAAATACAATAAATTACCAAAAAAAGTTGTCTACCAGAATGTATCGGGGTAAATCCAGTTAAAAAGTTGAAATCAAATAAGTGTAGAAATTCTAGGCACACGCGCCTACCTCGTGCCGTCACAAGTCGTTTTGGTCAGATGTCAGATTTAAACGGCGAGACATGAACTTTAAATGGTAATTAAACCGAAACTACATTCTCCGGGAAAAGAAATTGAGCAGGTGGTTCTTAAATGAACAAAGAAAATATTTAAGCTGTTTTTGATTCAAAATAAATTTAATTCACTGTGCCCATTCACAATCAGTTTAAATGATATTATGTTTCAAACAAATTAAAACAGTTTTTTATTAGCTGCTATTTACAGATCTTTTATCAAATTTTATCATATTTTAAAACATAATAATATAAATTTAAACCATATATTCTGTTTCTTTTTTGTACAAACGCAAAAATTTATGTAATTCTGGGAATAATTCATGTTCAGGAAGTGTCAATTAATGGTGCGCTTATTAGGTAAAGCGCCAATTCGTTTCCAACAAAGGTCAATATATAAATTAAATAACTTACTATTTACTAATTCATATACAATGTTTCTAGGATTCGCTCTATCTCCATCTTCGGCTTGTACTGTTAAAACTAATGCATTAATAGGTGCATCTTCAGAAATTTCTGCAGTTAAATTATTAAGAATTCTTGGTGGGGTATCCTGAACATCTCCAACAGTAACAGTAACATCCGTAGTGTTGTTAAAGTACCGTCCTATATAAGAAAATAAACATTTTTCCCTTAAGGAAAAAATGAACATGGATGGAATAATTTGTAACAAAAACGCTGAAACACAGTATTTCATTTAGATTGTTTTGCAACTTTTTGACTATATAAGAAAAACATTTTTCTTTAACCCTCTCACTCCCAACACCCCCTTTTGTTTTAAATAGAAACACATGTCTTGTGAGGACTCATTAAAAAGCTTATAAAAAACGAAATCCAGCCATACCAGATACGAAATGAAGGGGTGGCCAATGGCAGGGAGACCTGCCTGGCATTCAATTAATAAAAGAGCCTTAATCTTATGGGAGATGGTCCTGGCTAAATATCCTGATGGATTTACTGATGCCGCCGTTTTTATGTAGATCACCGGGGTAAGTCACCAACTGAATTGTGGATAAAACGATAAATGTTATTGAGTTGTGATTGTGTTACTACGTTAATTCTATCCTTTTGATTAGGTAAAATACACATATTTAGGTTTGAAAGGTATAAAAGAAAAATACAAAAATATTTAAAACTATTTTTGTAAAAAAAAAGGTAATTTGGTCTACTTGCTAGTCATGCAAGTACAGATGCTAGACAAATGCAACTAAGTAATATTTAAACTAACCGATATTCATTCTACAAAGTTATTTTTATTTAATAATATAAAAGTAGTTCTTTTAATTTTATCCTTTTTTCTTAAAAATATTGACTTTGCCAAAATACTAAAAGAGTTTTAGTTTATTCCGGGAATACTATCAAATGCATGTTGGCATATTTTTAATTTGTGATTTTATGTTTGGTGTTATTTTATGCGTTTGGCTAATGGTCAACATATTTTATCTATAGAAAATTCATAACACACGAGGTATTTTGTTATGACTTTCTTTATATTTTCTTTAATAATAAATTGTTGCCTTTTGGTTATTTGATATCCAATAGTGTATGTGTATTTTTAAAAATATTACGAATTGTATTATTATCAAGAGTGTGGTTTAAACCCTTTAAAAATATATATAATCATGGAATTATGTTTCAAAACAAGGTTTTTAAAATTAAAAAAAAAACTACTTAATAAAGAATTAGTAGAGTCAAATAAGATTGGCAGTATTAAGAAAAGAATCTAATTTTACTACTGCTAAAACCCTTTAAAACTCCTACGTAAACAAGTGTTGTGGGTCAGTGTGACTGCGTGATGACGTTCAACAAAATATGATATTTGTTTTGTGCAGTTGCTGGTATTAGTAGTTTCGATATTCTTTTGTTTTTTACCCTCATTTCGTTTTCAAATGTTAAAATAAGGTAGAGCAGACGACCGAACATATTTTTGCACAATTAAAGTTTAGCAGTAACTTTAAGAAAACTTTTCCTATTTAAAACCACTACTGAGAACTCGTAATTTCAAAATACAACTAAATTTATTACTGCTTAACCTTATAGGTATTCCAATAATTGAATAAATAAAATTTAATAACCCCTTAAAGAATTATCCAAGTTGGATTTAATATTGTTTTTAGAATTTAATGGACAAGAATAAAACTTTGCAGTTCCATTCTTAATGAAAGAAAACCTTAGGGCCGAACGCTACTTAGATTTTTTAAGTTTGGGTATGTGATACCGCTGTGATTTTCCTAATAAAATAAATCCAGATGTACCAAATGAAAGAATTTTGTTCCAACGGGAAAGGGTGCTTGTTCTCATTATGGCGTAAATCCAGAAGATATTTGGTTGATATAATTTAAAATCGTTACGTTGGAAGACGAGGTACAGTTGAATGGCCTCCAAGGTCGCCCGGCTTATCGCCCTTGGATTATTTTCCTAAGGGATATTTAAGAGAAAGAGTTGACCAAGACAGACCTAATAATTACTAAAAAAATAGTAATAATATTACGGCAGATAAAACATAAAAATAAAAGCTAAAGTCATTTCGAATGTGAGTAGCTTTTATTATCGCTTTTGAAAATGCCAATCAGCGAATGGAGGACATTCCCATTTTTAAATTTTCTGTAGATGCATTTTTTTTTTAGGTAGGTTAGGCAGTTGTTTTAGTTTTTAAATGAATTAATATACAAAAAATATAAAAAAAAACTGTTTATTAAAAACATAAAACACTTTTGTATTATATGGTTGGATTCCATTTTTTTATAAGCTTTTTAAAATAATATATATATATATATATATATATATATATATATATATATATATATATATATATATATATATATATATATATATATATATATATATATATATATATATATATATATTTTATATATATATATATATATATATATATATATATATATATAGGGGGGTAAGGTTAAAGTTGTTATATAACAAAAAATAGCAAAAAGTTATTCAGCTACCGTATTTAAAGGGTTTTCGTTATAAATTACTTTTAAAAACTATGAATTTTATTCCAGACTTCTGGATATTTCTGTATGTTTTATTACCTATTTTTGCTGTAAATATTACCTAATATAAACAATATTAAGGAGTAATGGTTTTAAATTTTTATTTTATTTGCTATTTTGGTCGACAGAAAATATATTTATCATTATTTAGACAGGGTTTCTTAATTTAAGATTTTTTCCTTTTCAACTTCAGAAAAAAAAGATTTTATTTTTTTTGTTAGGAGTAACAGTATCTACAAGGCTCCACAATTAAAAATTCGACAAAAAAAACCATAAAAGTGTGGTTTTCGAGTAAATCCAATTGAAAATGGTTAAAAGGTCCTTCCTGGTAATTTCGGAAAAAATTTAAAATTTTGGGTTTAAGGGGTTTAACAGGCTTAAAAACCCATAAACGTTTGGGGGGGAAATAAAGGGTGTTTTCCCCAAAAAATTCGATTCAATCAATCAATAAAAATTTCCAACCCCCCCTCCGGATCTCATTCCCCAAAAAAGCACGGTTTGGGGAAAAGACTTTAAAAACCCCCGGGGAAAAAAATAAAAAAAAAAGAGGGAAATCCAAAACCCCAGCAGGGAACTTGGAAAGGGGGTCCGGGAATGGGGGGGTGTACAGTGAAGTAAGGAACTCACGATTCTCCATTCCACTAGGAACAAAACAGCTCTGTTTTTTCAAACGAAAATATATGCTTTACTGAACTGTGCAAAAGAAAATAAGGAGGACTTATAAAAACAAGCGGATTTGCATAATAACAGACAGCCAGGCGTCACTAGGGCACTAGTCAACCCCAAGCTAACGTCCAAGCTGACATGGGTATGCCAAAAATAACTCGAAGTCCTGAAAAAACGCAACAGGTTAACTTTCCTCTCGGTAGCGAGACAGATATGATCTACACCATACTTTGGACCAAAACCTTTTGGTCGTGCTGGTTTTGGTCAGTCCAAGGGCAAACCAGAGAATGGATCCGAATCAAACACGGGAAATACTGGGGGAGCCTCAGTAGAATAAGGCATGGAAAAGGCTTCATAAGGAGCCCATCCAAAAAAACGAAGGAAGAACTACTTAGACAAAGTAGGAAAATACTTCTCTCAACAGAAGGGCCGCTAACAGGGCACGATAACCTGCACCAAAAGATAGACTCATACAATGGGGACCCAAGTTGCAGAATGTGCGACGAGGAGGAAGAAACAGCCTACCATATTCTGTGCGAATGTAAAGCGTTGAATTACAAAAGACAGGCATTGTGGGCAACCGAAAATGAGCCTACAGGAATATATCAACCAACCAGTCTGATGTTGCAGAAGGAACAAGACTAATGGGAGGATTGGTTATAAAAAAATGGGAGATTAAGCACAAAACCCCAAAGAGGCTGCGCTGCCTCCGCTAGTAAATCACGACGGCCCCCCAAAGGAAAAGAAGAAGAGATTATTGCATGCTTATTTCGACTGTATAGTTATTATTTTTAATTTAGTTCTGAAGATATTGGCCAAAAAGTGAAAATTGTCGATTTTACTTTCTGATTGTAATTTATTTGTTGTAAACTATGTATTATTAGGATACTTTTTAGACGACGAACATTTTTCCCCCAAATTTTTTCTTGATCGTTGTTTGTTTTTTAGTTACTTCCCAAAACACTTTTTATTGTTATATAATGGTTATCTTTGGTTTTTTATTATTTAAATAGCTGTTTAAATTTTCAACGATGCTCCATTTGACACTAAACAGTTTTAAAAATTATGTAAAAAATATTTTTAACCATACATTTGGCAACGCCGGCCCGATGCCTCATCAATGTCCCCCTGTCAAACTTTCCTTATTTATAAAAAGGTATGACATAAAAATGTGTATCTTGCAAACAAAAGCGAGAAGATTAAAAAATATAATATATTTATTTTGATAAAAATATTTTGAAAAAACGAAATCTCTAATACAAATCTTATAAAAAAAAAAACAAAAGATTATGCGTACTAACAAAAACGTTTGTTATTTTATGTATCTACGTCGATATTTATGGCACCTGTTTGCAAAGGAAATTTATTTACAATATACACATTTTGTGGAATTTAAAAATACAGTTTGTTAACCATTATATTATTTAAAGGTCTTTTTTAAAAGATTGCTTGGATTGAGTTTTGTCAAAATATTATATCACTAAAAAAATTAAGTTATTTTATATGTAGCCTACTGCCACTTCTATTTTATGCTTTTAGATAATTTTTTTATTTCATCTGTATAAGTTTGAAATATAAAAAACCTTTTATCTCAAATAACTCATTCTCTGTGTCATTCTTATTTGTGTTTTTCCCGCCGACTCTTCAATTTAGTTTCTATATTTTTTTTAATTTGGAAAGCCTAAATAAAAGTACGATATTAATATACCCTGCAGACATACTATGATAAAACAAATTTAGTAATGTATCTTACCGTAGCTTTTAGAGTAAATGCGCACTCCTTTTCCTTCGTGTAATTTAATTTTCTTTCCAAATGAAAACGCCTTTATACAAATTAACACTAGCTTTCAAGTCTTGGATGCTAAATATTTCGCAGGCGTTGGGTGGTGTATGACGGTCATTAATGCAGGTAGCTTCCGATATTTTGACCAAGAGCTGTATCTTTTATCTGTAACTAATATATCCGTAAATATGGATGTTCCCATTTCTAAATATCTTCATCAACCTCGAAGTTATAAGGAACCTTAAGCAAAAGAAATGTTTTATTAAATCAATGAAAAAAATGCTTGTCAAAATATTATTGACTTATAACTATACTCACCCTCGACCACTACAAACTGGCCACCAGTCACGGCTTTCGCGTGAACCGTTTATTTGATTTTAATATTACGCATTTTAAATTATAGTTTTTATTCATCAGTATCATGTTATTATGGTGAAAATATCCTGGACGTAGAAACAGACCAGATGATTTCCCAATACTTATTTAACAAAAACTTCGAGGTAAAGATTCCAAATCGAAGTGGCGAGTGGTAGTAACCCGATCTCCACAGCACGGTTGAAGACATCATCTGGGATACAGATGGATCCAAGCAGAGCTGGAAATTGGAGCGGGCGTGTACAGTGAAATGGGAATTTACAATTCTCCATTTTTACTAAGGAACGCAGTTCTGTATTTCAAGCGAAAATTTATGCTCTACTGCGCCGTGCAAAAGAAAACAACAGAAGGGTTTATAAATACAAGCGGATCTGCATAATTACAGACAGCCAGGCACGTCACTAGATACACTAGTAAACCCCAAGGTAACGTCCAAGCTAACATTGGAATGACAAAAGAACTGAAAGGCCTGGGAGAATGCCACAGAAACCTTCTCCTGTGGGTACATTGACATTCAGGGAATAGAAGGCAACGAAAAAGCAGATGAGCTAGCGAGACAGGGATGATCATACCATGTACTTTGGACCACAACCTGCCCTTGAAGTGACTAAACCCACAGCACGAGGGCATACCAGGAAATGGATCCGAAACAAACACGAGGTATTGGGGGGAGCCTCAGTAGAATAAGGCATGGAAAAGGCTTCATAAAGGGGCTATCAAAAGAACAAGGAAGAACTACTCACACAAAGTAGGAAAAAACTTCGCATAACAGTGGGGCCCTTCAACAGGGCGATAACCTAAGAGGACACCTACACAAGATAGGCTCATACATTGGGGACCCAAGTTGCAGATGTGCTGACGAGGGGAAGAAACAACCTACCATATCCTGTGTAAATGTAAGCGTTGAATCACAACAGACAGGCGTGGCCATTGGGCAACCAAAAATAAGCCCACAGGAATATATCAATCAGTCACGGTTTAATACAGACTTGTAGAAGGAACAAGACTAATGGGAGGATTGGTATAAAAAATGTGGGAATTAGGCACAAAAGCCCAAGAGGCTGCGCTGCCTCCGGTTGTAAATCAAGACGGCTCCCAGGGAAAAGAATAAGAAGAAGAAGAACAATGTTATGTCAGAAATATTTATGTAGAATTGAATTAAAGCATATACGGGGTACAAAAATGAAACCAAGTTTTTTTCTCGAAATTCGTAACTTCCTGTAAAAAGCAGTAGCTACAGTAACTGTAGTTCTCTAAAATAACACTATAGCCTTATCTTTTTTAAACATTTTATTCCGTTCATCATGACATGGCTTGAATGAAAAATTAAAAATATTTGGTTTCAGTAGATTTGAAAAGTTGAGAAAACTTCTACAGGTGAAAAGAAATTTTGCAAGAACTGCTTGGTTTGCCGGGAAAAATTGTTGTACCTTTTCAGCCCGGCCCTTACCTTTACCTCCGGCAATGAATATACTTTAGGACGGAACGGATTCTGAATTAAAACTGACGAGCTTGTGCCTGACATGTGTCAACCTGTTGATTTTGTTGATTTTTAAAATAAACCAGCAATACTTTTGGCGACTGGTACGACTTTACAGATCGAGACTGAGACATGACTGATGTGTATAAATAGATCTTCAAAGCATTTTTCCTAATATGCAGGGCATAGGGTGTGCGATAAGGAGAGTTTAATGCATAGGATTAAAATTTTAAACGTCTTTAGAAATAGACTAATCTTTTTGCTTTTTTATTTTAAAACATTGTTTTAAAATGTTTCCACTCTAAATATTTTACTTACGTTTTAAAACTCCGGTGGTCAATCACATTTTCATCGAGAATAATAACTGTTACACTTTCCTGCACTATATTGTTTCTAACGCCTCCTTTGACTTCATCTTCTATACTGACCACAATATTTAATGTAGAATTAGCCTTTAAAAAGAAAATAAAATTTATTCCTATTTTTGGTAAAAATAATACAATAAAAAATAAAACGACTTTATATCTTAAGCAAAAAGATAAAAACATTGAAATACAAAAAAATTATTAAAAAAGAAATAAAGATGTATACTTTTTTAAAAAAAGTAAGATTTATCTAGAAATCAGTATTTATATACTATGTAATGTATATTTATATATATCAATAAAGTACCCTTCATCACTGGAAAAAAGCTCCCATCACGCTCAACATGACAGGACGACAATCTCTTTATTTTTTTCTTTTGGTTAAATACTTGCTAAGGAAAATTATCCTAAAACTCTTGGTATTGTATAAGCGATTTTAAATATTTCTTACTTTAACTCTTAAAATATTTGTTTAATGAAAAAAACGTTAGGGTTGCGTTTTTTTATTTTTATCGCCTAAATATGCCGTGAATATGTATAATGTATATAACTTAAAGCAAGTTTTTTGTAATAGTACTAATAGGTTTGTTCCATCTATTTTCCAACTTGATTATGGCTGAGTGCACGTAAGAATAAAGAAAATAAAGAAAATTTGCTATTTCGGTAATTTTTGTATTAAAACAAAATCCTAGCAGAGCGCTTTTTGGTAAAACCATCATCAGTGCTATTTTCTGTCATCACATTTTTAAATAATTAAATTAAAGTAAAACAACTTTAAATAATGTCACATTTTTACCTTTTAAAGGGTGAATTTTAGAAATTAACCACCCTTTTATACCATTTTGTGAAAAGACAAACAAATCTTTTTTAAAATTTGGTTAAAAATCAATTATCAGAATATGTCATGTTTAACCTGCTTTGTATTTTAATGTTTTATCGGTAAAAGAAATTAGTTATTTTAAAAATAATATTTTGAAAGTATAAAATTGGGTTGGTATTTATAGGAAAATTAAAAAATATATATTAACACAGTCAAATTAGTATTTACTTTTTCGACTATAATTTGTTGTAAAGTAAGCTGTATTAGAAAAGCGCCATGTCGATTATTTCATGAACAAATGTCAAATTCACTTTACTTTTAATTGCAAGTAAGATATTTCAACCCATTAACCAATAAGTTACTAAAAAATTTGCCTTTGCAATATATTCAGAAGATAAATATATTTTTTGTTTTCTAATTTACCATTGTAAATCAAGATATATATTTTAATTATGTATATAAAAGAGGAGAAAAAATAAAACAAATAAATCCTTTAACGTGAAATTTGACAATAAATTATTTACTGGTAAATATAATACTTTAAAAGCAAAATATTTATTAATTAAAAAACAGTAGTAGTATTATGTTAAGGATTAATTTTATCATATTAGGGCACTTGTGCTAAAGCTGCCATTAGTTAAGGAGTTTTTTTTTTAATATTACAATGCAAATAGATTTAATTGGTCATCTGTACGAATATTTAGTTAAAGTATCCGAAACTACTGTTTAAGTTGAGCACAAAATAAGGGTAACATCACAGAGCCCTTTGCTTTTACTTTAGTATCTTTTCTTATATACTAACCCTTTTATATGGGTTACTTAAAAATGGGGACTAACTTTATATAGTGTGGACATTTTTTATTAAAAAGGTTTGTTACAAATACTAACGAGGCGCATGAATTTGGTTGGGCTTTTTCGTTTTTTCTTTTAAATAAGGAAACAAACTTATATGTACTGTATTTATTTTTGCATTTTTTTTTACATTTTGATAGTTATTTATGATAAATGTGTTAAAAGTACAATTTTAAGGCACGAATGTGAAAGTTTGCAGAATGAGCGAAGAGATGCATGTTTACTTTAAATTTGATACATTGTATCAGCTTTAGCTCGTTTTATTTTTTTCTGAAAATCAACTTGAAATGGAAAAAAATGTAGAAGAAAGTATTGGTTGCATCGATCCATTTAAAGAAAAGATGAAGCGGCCAGTAGAACATTGCGGGATTTACTGCCCAGGAAATTTCGTATACAAAATAATATTACCTATAATAATTTTTATGAATTGGTGCAAGGAAAAAGGTGCTGCTGGAAAATATACCGAAAATATATTTCTTGCGTTTTTTAAAGGGAAAAAAGGGAAGATTTGGAAAGCATCATCATTATGGTCGACTTATTCAATGATCAAAGCTATCCTACGCATAAACAATAAGGGGATCTCAGTAAATTTTTTATGCTTATCGCTTATTTAAAGGCCGGGGAAGAGGGATACTAAAAAAATTTGAGATTCTAAGCAAAGCGCAAATTTACCAGTTTCTGAACTGTGCACCTGATGATAAATACCGTCTGATGAAAGTAGTTACCTTTTTGGGGAATTTTTGGTGCCTGTCGCAGGAAGGGCTTTGTGAGATGACTCTTGACGACTTGGAAGATATAGGTACTTCATTGATGATTCCCATACGAGATACAAAAAAACCAAAGGGTTCCACAAAATTTCACTATCGTAAAAAAAATTATTTAATTATTATCAAAATTATATGGCTCTTCGTCCAGCAAATGTGGAAATCGGAGATTTTTCCTAAAATACGCGAAGGGTAAATGTACCAGAAATCCTGCCCGGAATTAACTCTTTTGGAAAAATCCCTGCTGCTATAGCAAGATTTCTGCAGCTTCCAAATCCAATCCTTTTTTACGGGGCATTTTTTTTCCCCTTTTTCCCCTAAAAGCGTTTTACTTGCCGATGCTGGAGCAAATTTGACGACAATTAAAAGGCAGGGGGGAAAATCCTCTACCGTTGCTGAGGGATACATCGAAAATTACTTGGAAAATAAGATCTCTATTCCAAAAAAACTACATATAGTGAAAACAAGAGCAGCAGATCGTGCCTCAACGTCGACTGAGAATGGGGTTTTTTTCTCTTCAATTCACCTTAACTACGGAGAATGCTAAACTGTAAAAGGGTTTTTGTTTCAAATTGTTTGAATTGTACAATTAATATAAATGTTAGTTAATAAATAAACCTTGACATTCCCTTTTCCCAAAATATGACATTTAAATTTTTAACACTAGTGCTTTAAAGTAACTTTTAAAAAAAGGCATCTAGATATGTTAAAAATTGAATTTTTACACGTTTGTAAAAAATAAATTTTTATATTACGATAACGATAAAAAACAATATTAAAAGGAAATAACTATTGACATTTTTTGTATTAAGTTATTTTTTTAAATTTAAAATAAACTTTATTAATTCATTTTCTTATTTTTTTTAATTTATTGTTTAATTAACTTAATGAAATAATTGGTTAATTAAGACCTAATTTATAGTTTAAATTAAGTATTTAATTAATAAAAAAAATAATTAACCAACTTTTTTTTATTTAATAATAATTAATGTCTTTTTTAGTTATTCTTTTTTCATTCTTTTTATTTCTTATTTTATTTCTTTATTTATTTTTTTTACCTATTTATTTATTCATTTACTTATCTACTTATTTATTAGGTCTGTACTAGACGTTTTACCTTATAAAATAGCACGAGAATTCCTGTTAAGTTATAGTATCACTTTATCTACTTTAAGTACGTCGAATAAGGATATTGTAAAATTCTTTTTTTTAATAAATACTCAAAAAAATTTTTTAACTTTCTTACCTCATAATCTAGTTGCTTAACAACGGTCCCCCACTCCTGTAGTATGATTGACGCTTAAAACATCTGTACCCTGAATGTCAAATCGTACCGGACTGTCTTCTTTGGGTCGGTACCTTCTAATTTATATATAACAGTTCCAACTGGGTTTCTCTCTGATATGACTATGTTGTTCATATCCATTGTAAAAACGGGGGGTAGATTTGCGTGGCATCCTGTAACAAAAAAGAAAAAATAATTTATGTGATTTTTTTGCATCTAATTATCTAATTTGTTTTTTTTTGAGAGTTGTACGTAGAAAAATATGTTTTTACTTTCCTTCTTAGGGAAAATTTCCGTTTTTAAACCCCCAAATAAAAGGGGAAAAAACAGCACTAAAAAAATGCTGTTAAATTATTAATGGAGAATAGTGACGACACTGCTAAAAAGGAAGGGACTACAAATTTTTATATTTTATCTAGAAAGTCTCTTCGATGAATTCCAAAAAAATTTGTCTAATTTACGTTACAATGAGAAACATAAATTTGTTAAAAAACCTTTTAATTTTGATATAAAAAATCCCACCAGAGGAAATGCAAGAACAAGCAATCGACTAAAAAAAAAGACTCAGTCAGTAGAAAATAAGCCAAACAATAATTTATTGTTTTATAATAAAATTTAATTTTAAATTTTAAAAATTGAAATAAAATTTTAAGAAGCAATTTTTATTATTTTCTAATATTTTTGGGGTTTTTTTAGCTCGTAGTAGCAGCCGCCACTATGTAAATAAAAATCTCTTTTAAAAAAAGTGTAAATATGTAAAACCTCGCAAAAAAAGTTCGATGTTCGACTTGATGTGATGAAGCAGGTGCGAAGTTGCCAGATTTTGTAAAGCCATAATTTGAAAATAACTAATTTTCAAAAAAAAACGTAAAAAATTGGTTTTTTAAATATAACCCAAAAACTATTGATTTTATAAAAAAAAGGTATATAATTAAAATTAATGGCCTACTACGTCAGTTTCTGTTTATAAAATTTTTTGCAGCCCTTTTAGTTTTTGAGATATTAGCGATTTTAATTTAAAATGAAAACGCAAATCTCTTAAGGACTAAAAGAGTTATGAAAAAATGTATAAAACAAAAAAAAATGCTTTTTTGTAAGCTGTATGAAAAAAAGGGTTTTTTACATATTTTTAATAAAATAAGTAATAAAGGAGATATACGCAAAAAAATGATTTTGGCCAATAAAAATTATGCCAATAACACTATTTTTTTGGTACAAGTATCCGATCCATCCAAAAAAATTTAAATTTAAAATGATTTATTCGTTAAATGAAATAAACTAATACACATGTGTCTCGAGGCAATGGGGGGTAACCTGGGGGCACGGATATTTTATTTATTTTTTTTTGGCCCAATTAGAGTTTCCGCGAGACATAATATACGAGACGTCTCGTCTTGTCCCGTCTCGAAGCCATTTTTTTCCCGTCTCGAGAGGGATTTTGTCTCGAATTTCGAGACGAGACGAGATAAAATCCTTCGAGACAAGCTCGAGACGAGACGAATATCTCGAAAAAAAAGTTAAGGGCTTAAAACTTAAGTAAACTAACTGTAATAAATCTCCAACAATATATTTCTAGTTCTTAAAAAATTATACAGGTTGTTTAAGATTTAGTGTTACAAAATTTGACAAACAAAATTTGGGTCTTGCAAAAAAAGTTTTTTTAAACATAGGGCAAGAAATGCATCGTTTTAGAAATACAGGGTGTTAAAAAAAAAAGCTAAAATTAATTGCTTTAAAAAGTATATCACCCTGTGGTTTTATTATTTTTTTAAAAATTTTGAATATTTTACTCATGTACATATTTTCCCATAAGAGAAATGGTATTATGGAAAAATTACAGCGGAAATTTCCCGTCTTCTAGGCAGCGTGGTTTTTCCAAAATTTCTGTCAAATTGAAAAAATACGAAATTTTTAAATAACAATGACGGTTTGTTAAATTAATATTTAATTTTTAGTTAATAAACTTTATCTACGTTTTTTATTAGTGA
>JAHBCN010008587.1:0-38276 GCA_019359885.1 Listronotus oregonensis | reverse complement strand
GAGGCATTAAACTGAACAAGTTTTTGGCGCCCCAATCCAAGATAAGTTTAAGGTCTTGTAAAAGAGATTCTGCATTGCCTCCCTTGTTTTCGAAATCAGGATTACACGGTGGCTTAAAATTGAATACTAGATGGAGGGTACTATCATCAGCAAAACTATGAATGGGATTGATTGTGGAAGAGGAAATTGTTTGTGAAAGAAACAGCGTGGGTGCCAGCACTAGCCCTCCCCAGTTTTAATTTGGTAGAACCGGAGGAAGACCATCTACACTAACTGATATACGTCGATTAGAAAGGAAACTGAAAGCCAAGAGCAAAGCTTTGGAAGACCGTAAAAGGGAAAATTTGTTGAAAGCCCATCTGCCTGATCAAATTTTTGGATATGTCAAGAGCAACGACTGGGATTCGCCAAAAACCAAGGGACTTGTTCCAGTTGTGTAAGACAAAGGAAAGAAGATCAGCTGGGATCTACTGGGGAATCCATATTGTCATAATGTAATATCTTATTTTTTCCGATTTTTAGATTTCGGAATTAATAAATTTTTTCCATTACTTTGAAACAACAAAAGGAAATTGGTCTATTTGAAAGGAGATTTTGGATCCTTTTTTGGGGACAGGTTGCACCGAGTTTCCAACTCCCGGGGGGAAAATGCCCGTATCGTAAGAGATTCAAAGAGGCAGTTAAGATGGTGCAAGCTCGGGGAGCACTTTTTTTAAGATGATTGGTGGTATGTCCAGCCCAGACGATATTTTAGTATTAAAAAAAAAATACGCTTGATCTTTTAAAATTTAAAAAAATATATCGGAATTTTTGAAAAAGGGACAATTTGGAAGGGAAAGATTAGTGGAATCAAGCGAAATTGGCAGCAAATTGTTTGGCAAATAGTTCGGCTTTTCCTTTGGGGTAGAGGCAGTTCCATCTTCAGAGATTGGGGGGAAAAATTTTGTGCAAAAGTTCTAAAAAATTTTTTTTGGAAAGGGGGAAAAATTTTTGCCATTTGAGCAAGAAGCTTTATGTTTTATTCGATTGTTAAAATGGTTTTTGCTTCTGAGATATCTGATCATACGATTTCTCGCTTCGATGCTAGCCTGTCGTTTTTGGGACTGGGGTTTTGAAGAAACTTTTTTTGGGTTAAATTTTTTTTTATCAAATGGTGAATATCATTAGGCGCTAATTAAAAGGCGCTGTTTAGTAAAGAGGGGTTGTTGATTAAACGGCTAATTAAGCTAGTTGGCTGAGACATATACAAAGTAAATGTCAGCAATAGTCTTTCTATATGGGTTTACCCATTAACCTTTTAAGAATCAGGCACCTAGTGACGATGTGTATGATACTTAAGTTTGTCAATTTTTTAAATTTTGGGTGACGTTCGAATAATGTATTACTTAAAACAGGTTTGGGCTGGTTTATTAATGCGAGGTTGGGATTAAATTAATCTCAAGTCAAGAAATTTTAACTAATCCAGTACTAGCAGGGAGACAAATTACTGGTGGAAACGTCGTAACCCGACGCCAAATTAACCTAACCCTGAATTTATAAATCGGCATTTATGTTTTTTTTTAAAATCATGCAATGAAATTTTAACCAAATTGTTGTTAGTTATGCACGATTGAATTAACTTACACTTATTCAATATCAACATGCCCTTGTAATGAATTTTGAATAAAATTATTATGTTATTAAAATAAAGCGTTGTCATTGTATTTACTTAATTTAAATAGTTTTCTGTTAGCTTTTATTAATTTATCCTCATAATGGTTAGTAACTAATTTTGTAAGTTATATTCTCCCAATTTAAAATAAATTATTTATAATAAAATATCTTAAAGTTACATTTTAGACTATTGTAAAATTTATAAATAAACTAGAATGCTATTTAAAAAAATTGACCTTTACATTTGAAAATAATAAGATCTAATCTAAAATTATTTTTGCAAGAATAATCTGTGCTTGTTCTTTTAAAGAAAGTTTTAACAGTTTTTGTTGGTTGCTGTTTAAAAAATATATTAGGTATTTCCTGCTTTCTATTAAACATAATTAGTTTTGTGTATGATTGGTTTATTTTAATTGACGCTGATGCCGTTTTAATCATGTTTTATAAACAAATATACCTTTAATAGAAATGACAATCAAAATTAGTAGGACCATTCTTGTCTATAAAAATTCAAGTAGGCAAGTGTAAGGCGAAGCATTTAAAATTTTAATTACCAAAAAGATAATAAAATAGGTTAAGCAGTTATATTAAGTAATAAATCTTAAATAAAGTTAATTATTTTGTTGCAGTGATTTTTCGAGAGTTTTGGGCATCACCTTCGCGCCGAAAATTGGATCCAATTTGGGGTTCGGGGTATAATTTTTTTCTTAAAAACGGTATAAGTTATCGAAAATTTTTTAAAAACTTATGAAAGCCAACATTAAATCTAGGGTCTGGTTAGTTTTTAAATTTGGATTTAGCTTTTAATATTTCCTGGAGTGAAAGTCACCCTAAAATCGGTTATAGTTAGATACTATTTTCTCTTAACTCGACTCATATATTAAAAATCCGTTACAGCAGAGGCATAGATTATTTCCTTACCTTTACAATGGTGTATAATTTATGTTATTTAATTGAAAATTAGTAACCAAAAATTGTGGTAGTGGGAGTTTGTTAGTCTCCGCCCACCGTCTCCGTGTCCTTTCGCCCGACCCCTAAGGTGTAGGGTAAATGCACTCTTAATGCATTGGCATATCTAGGGGGTAGTGCTGTCGAGCTGCACCTTCTCTCCCCAATGGCGACAAATTTTTTAAATTAAGGTTATTTTTTTTTTTTAAATAAGCCTTGGTTTTTGTTTTTGTTTGATGTTAAGGCTTATTATGTACCCTAGCTGTTACACCTATGGTTTATACATTTCTCATTTACAATTTATTTTATCTCATTATTTGTAAAAATAATAAAATCATGATGTATGGGAACAAGGTGTGTGACTACGCAGCCTTCTTATACAGCCAATCACGTTCTTGCTCCAAATCCGCCATATTAGGGCGCGGCAATTCAAGTGATATAAATAAGTTAAACACGCATAAATATGGGTTTAATAAATTTAGATTTATTTTATTATAGTAAAGTCGTATAAGAGGTTCAAGCCTTGTAGCATTAAGTATTTAAATATTTTTATGAAAAACTAGAGTTTAAAACGTACTAAACAGATTCTTGCAGAAAGATGTCTAAATAATCATGGCAAATGCAACTGCCTAAACTTGGAAAAATTAAAAGAGTGTTGTGAATTTATTGAATGCACAACAACACTTTTGACATTTATTTCACGCTCACAAAAATTAATTTACTGCTTAGCTCTTTCGTCGTTTGGTATACGAAAGTATTTTATATTTTCATTTTTTTTACTTCGATTATGGCAATTTTTTATACTCCAACCTGGCTTTTTGCAATAAATTTTATATTAACACTCCATTACACGCATCCTCTGAATGTACATTAACCCACGCCATGTATCTGGAAGATACAAAATAAATTCAACTCTATTAAACGTTCTATTTGTAGTTTTTTTAAGGTAAAAATATGTAAACGGCCCAAATGAACAATTCTATTTATTGAAAATGGTAAAAAAATAATTAGGTATTAAAGATTACAAAAAAAAATAAGTCCAAGCGTCACTATTCTGTCTTATAAAACTAATATTATGTATATGTCAGATTCAGGCGTGATTGCAGTGTTAACTTTGATGATTCAAAAGTTTGCTGGATTAAAATTGGGTTAACTTAATTTAAACAAACAAAACGCAACAGGGCGGATTGGGGTCGGAGCAGTTAGAGTACGAATTTCGGTCACGCCATCGCACACACCTTGTTTCTTTAAAATATGATTAAAATAAAGTTTTTTTTTTTTGAAATAGCATCGTTTTATACGCCCTTCCCCCCCCAAACCTAAATCCTGGCTACGCCAATGCATTAATGTAACAGTATACATTCTCAGGGTATTCGCCGAATCAATTTAGCGTTGCAACGAGACACGACTAGGGACGTAAACAAAATTTCCCATGGCTTTTTACAATCCCTTTCACGTTAAGTGAAAACTTCCCCAGGCGTTTTTATCACGCGTCTAATTTGCCGATGCCAAAACCAACGGTCAGGGTCTGGGACCCTATTTTTAAAACCGTTTTTGTAGCAAATCTATTAAAAAATGTTTTAAGTAAGGAATTTGTTCATGTATACTAAATAACAAATACAGGTAAACATCTTTACGGTACTCTGGTACTTAGGTATAACTCCTTCGTGGGCTGTAATAAATATAAAAATAACTAGTATTCATAGTCTTTAAATCTTAATAATAAGTTGCTAGCGTACTAAATTAAGGTTTTAGTTTTATCTATGGTTTAATTTGCCAATTTTTTTGGTGGTTTTTGGACTTGTCTTATTTAAAATTCAACAAATTTTTGTCACATTTGTGTTTTGACATTTAAAAAGTTTCTCCCAAAGTTTTTTATTTTAACACACCAAATGCCTTGAGTCTTGTTCATATTCGTGAGACAGATGTGTCAAATAAAAAAATTAAGAGCATGAACATCGTAGAAGAACAATGAAGCGTCAAGATAGCCGACTAAAATATTCTTTATGAGTTAACGTATACAAAATCATTTATTCGTAGACCTCATTAATGCATTATTTTCTAATAATAAGCGCGACACTAAACAAATTGGTCAATTTACAATTTTATTCTTTAAAGCACTTATCAAATTGGTTGTCCCAAACCGAAATACAAAAAAATTGGAGAAAAAGTTATAACTTTTAATATTTATTATCGAAACGATCGCCTAAAAAATATTGTAACCAACTCGGGCATTAACTTATGCTTTTAACCCTAAACGCGCTCGCTACACTCGAGCGTTAAATGGTCTCAATCATAAATCGTCCTTATTAGCAGGCTTGTTCATTAATTAGCAATTTCATTATTTAAAATCATATGCTTAATCTTGGTGACATGTAACAGAAACCATAACACAGCCCCACAAAAAAAACGTTAAAGATCTGAAAGTTCTTACCATGGTTTTTTCATATTTTTTGGATTGCTGAATTCGAATCCGGTGTCAGTGTGACCCCATCAGGTCAGACTCAAGGGCATTTCAAAGTTGAATCTGCAAAATTAATCGCAAACAAATTTTAACAGTTTATCCTTGTGTTTTTGGGGTTGCTCAATACGAATCCCTGGTCGGTTTGACGCCATCGGGTAATGATCAAGCGCATTTTAAGGTCAAATCTGAAAATTAATCGTATCCAAATTTGAACAGTGTATACTTAGGTTTTTAAGGTCGCTAAATATGAATCTGTGATCAGCTTGTTCCCACCGGATTGATGAATAGCATTTAAAGGTCAGATTCAAGGTTCGAAAGGTTTGACTATGGTATCTTTATTTTCTTGGGGTCGCTTAATCCGAATCCGGGGTCAGTTTGAACATATCAGTTAATCGCACCCAAACCTAAACCGTGTATAAGTATGTTTTTGAGGTCGCTGAATAAACATCCGTGGTCGGGTTGACCTCAAATGGCCATGGTGAGATTTTACTTTGCAATGCCTTTAACCCTGACCTCATGGGGTTAAACTGACTCCGATTAAGATTCAGCGACCCCAAAAACATGTGTGGTCAAGTGTTTAGTGGGGCTGTGTGATGTTGCAGATTTGACCTTGAGAGGCTCTTGACCATAGCCCGGTGGGATCAAACTGACAACAGATTTGTATTAGGCGATCTTAAAAACTTAAGTATACACTGTTTAGATTTGGATGCGATTAATTTTACAGATTTGACTTTGAAATCCTTTTGACCATGTCGCGATATGGTCGAATAACCACGGATTTGGCTTTAGCGACCCCAAAAACTAACGTCGGCTTAGTAAGAAATACGCGTAACTCCATTTCATCAAAATGTTCAGGAAATGGAAAAAATGGTCTTGTGACCTTTATATTTTTAATAACGTGTTGAAAATGCCATACCTATTTAAAATGATGAAAGATGTATTATTTTGATAAAATTCTTGTTATAATAGAGTTTGGGACTATTATAAAGGAAAATACGTGATTTGCATATCATAAAATGTCAAAATCTTTGGAGATGGTAACAGAATTTTCAAGGAAACAATAAAATTTCTGTTTTTTCAAACCTAACAGTTTATTTAAAAAGCTGACAAAAATCTACATTCAAAAAATAAAATAAAGAAAATATAACAAAAAACTAAAAAAATACTATTATCTACTCATGTGGAAGATCGTCGTAAAATTTATGATAATCTGTTAAAAGGCCCAATTTTAATGTCTGTAAGTGTTCGTACTTTTTTTTTTTTTATTTTTCTTCGTTCGGAAAATAAGTTAGGTAAGCCCATTAAATTCGCATCAATAACATTTTTATTCAGTCTTTGATTCATTGAACGCCATGGGTCGGGGTGCCTTAATTTGTACCGTATTTCACAGTTCGGTAAATACATAAGAGCTTTTATGTCTGTCACTACTGGATCTCCCATAGATCTTCCAGGACGAATAGAATTGTAAAAATTTCAGGTTATCAAATTTTTTAAAGAAAGTATGTGTTACATACTTGACAACGTATGGTGACGGACTTGTCCTTGCTTTTTGACAATGATAGGTATAGTCAGCTGGAAGGTTTATCTTGCGATTACGTATTCGTCTTTCTATTGTTGCATGCATCGAGTCAACCTCCATTTGCGTATGACCTTTAAATAAGTATTTTTGTTTCAAAACTATATTATGACGGCATGCCAGATTTACAAAGGCGTTAGACAAGTCGCGTTTCGATTTTGACTTGTACATCCGTCGCTATAAAAAATCTTTCTCGTAGAGTTCCATTATTTTTATTTAGTTCTTGTTCCACAAAATAGGAAATATTACTCGAAAATTCATTTGAACTTAAGCCTCCTTCCTTTCGTTCCATAGAAACGAAACCTTCCTTTGTTTGAGATTATACACAGTAAAGTTTGTACTACCAATTTTGTTTTATAGTACATTGCTGAAACCGTTGATTTAGGACTTAGTAAGACACATTGCAGATCCATTGCATAAACGTTTACTGACACATCAGTGGAGGATTTGTCTTTATCTTTTTCCTCACGCGCTTCTCGTTTCAAAATTTGATGCCTTTTTATTCTTCTTCTGAAACGTTTTTCGTTTTTGTACGCTTCACATAAGTCGCACAAATCTTTCTTGGGTATATATAATGATAAATTCAGCTCTTCAAATATCTGTGTAAATGTATATATAGATGCGCTTTCTAAACCATGTTCAACGCAATATTTTTTCTTAAAAAAGTTGTAAAGCTCCCTTTTGACGCCCATGGGTTCAAGGTACATTTTTTTCGATGAAGATCTACAATAGTGACTTTCCATTTTTGGCAACGAACGAAAAAATTGGTAAACTGTCGAATTAATTTCTTTAAATTTTGCTTTTCTTACTTCACTTTTTTCTTATATGATTTATGTTACTTCAACTTTTTATCTTTCCCTGTATCTTTATTTTCTTTTATCCAACTTAAAACTAGCGTCTCTTTTAAACCCAAGTGTTCCTAAAAACATTCCCCACATACTTTTTAAAGGAATCTAAACCCAACTCTTAAATAATATTTCATAGAAAAATTCCTCTTAGATACACCTGGTTCTCCTCTTCTCCTTTTTACGTTTTCACATTGTACCAGCGTCTGAACCTCCCACTCTTCTCTCACCCCAACTCATTTTTGTTCCAGAATATCTGAAATATTTTTAAACGTTTTTCTTCTGCTAATTTTTGACACTGCAGTACAGATTTTTTTTTTTAAAAGGATACAGCCACATGGCTTTGATAGAAATTTACCTGGTTTATTAACTGTGTAATCCCAAGTATCCCCAATCTTTTTTTTCCTTGAAAAAAGGCAAACCTTTGGCTCTTTTTTGATTTATTTAAACTATAGGTCCATTCCTCAGGTCCTTTTCTCTTGTTTCTTGTTTTTATATTTAAAATTCTTTATTTGGGTCGATTACCTCGGTAATTTCCTCCTCTTTATCAGAAGTGTCAGTTTTCAGGAACGTAAAACGGATCTGACTGGCAGTCGTGTTCTTCATTTGCATTTTCTAAGTCATTATGTTTATCGCCCTAGTGATTCGCCAAACCTTGTTTCTATACTTTTATCATTTTCGACTTGTCAACTTGACTCAGATTAATCATTACCGGATCTTTAATTTTAAAGTAGGGTATTAATATATTGGGATCATGTAACTCTTCCCTTTTGTCCATTAATATCTGGGGGTTTTTGGAAAAGAATTATGTCAAATGAAATATCTTTTAAGTTATGGCTCTTTTGAGCTACAAGGCAGAAGTCAGATTCTTCAACTATAAATTCTGCAGAACTGCTTGCTTGCTGCTTATAACACAGCTTACGAAACTCTTCACGAGACTGCTCACGAGGCTCCTCACAAGGCTGCTCCGGAGGCGGACATAACGCCTTTATTTTTTCAATGCGTAGACATCCTAGAATAAAAAAAAAAATGTGTACCCAATATCAATTGAAACGGTATTACCAATTTAAAACCCTACGTCTTAGAAAAAATCTTTTAAGATAGAATAACTAAAATATTTTTCAAAAATTTATTTTTTCGCTCCTAACATCAAATTGGAAGTAGCACACAAGGAAGGAATAATGACTTTCGTTCCTGCGAGTAAAATAAAAAATCAATATTTTTTTTTTTTTTTGGGGTATTAAAATAAATCCTGTTTCCATAAAGTTTTTCATATTTCTCGTCTGCCCTCATGAACTCACGCTGTTTTCTTAGTGTAAAATAAGAAATTTTATTAAAAATATTCTTATGAACATGTAAGATAAAATGTCTGCCCTTTTTTTGTACTAAGAACTTTTGGACGACGATTATTTTTAAATTCTCGAAATGTTCTCAAAAAACATGGATTTTATTCACCTCTATTAAGTAATTAAAATTTTTAAGCAAAATTACCTTTAAAAGCAGAACATTTAGTTAGAGAAAAACGCGCATCTCCAGACTAAAACGAAGCATACACTAAAATAATGTAGGAAATGGCGCAACTCAAAGCCGGTAAATAACTCGTAAAATCTTTAATACTTAAACAATAAAAAATTTATTAAAATACTTTATAGAAACTATCCTTACCTTGATAATCCATAGGTTTCTTGAACAAAAACTTCACTAGTTTCACTGATTTGAACATATATTTGCAAGAACGGAGTCTAAACGTGCATTAACCATTAAAACTATTCATACAAACTGGGAATTACGCGGTTATCTTAATGAACATTTGACGTTGGGATTTACACGGTTTCTTAAAGAACGTTTTTAGGGGATTTTAAACAGTGACAGTTACACGATTTTCAGAGGGGATTGTGTTACAACTTTTGCCACTAGATGACGTTAAAATACAATTACGGCCAAAAAGGGGGGAGTTACGCGTATTTCTTACTAAGCCGACGATAATACACTGTTTAAATTTGGTTGCGATTAACTCTGCAGATTTGACCTTGAAATACCCCTGACCAAGGGCGTAGCCAGGATTGTATATAAGGGGAGGGCTGACAAAGAAAATCCTAGATTAAATTATTTGTTTTAGTCGTTGTTTTTACCATATAAGTTTCACGTGAGCAGTGGAGGTGGTAGTTAAAAAATATATAAAAATCAGAAATAGCTTAAATAAATGCGAGCGGCGACCGATGAAGGCGTACAATACTGGCTGATCAGTTGCCTCCCCCCTCACCCCGCATCATGCCCACCCGCTCCGTTACTATGTCTATTTTCCTTAGGGTTTTTTATTACTTTTTTAAAGTTCTTTTGGGTTTTAACAAAACGTTGTATGATTTATTTTTTTATAACAAAAAAAAGTCTGCTGCCCTTGTCGTTCTTAGTGACATTTTTTTGAGTAAGAAATGATGTAGACAAAAATTGTATTAAAGATCACATCACGTATAGTTGGATTTAACAAGCCAGCCTTTAAGTCTGTTAGTTTCTTAGGTGTTATAAGATGCGTCGTTATGAAGCCCGTCAGAATTACACTTTACCAGCGAACGATCGCTCTTCTAAGGGGAGGGATGCCTCCCTGCCCATACCTCGTTACGCCCATGCCCTTGACCTTGATTTTTTTTTAAAATCTTTGTGACAGCTCACAAAGGATTATTATATATGTATATTATATCCTACGGATTATATATAAAAAATAAATTTTAATACCAAAGTACCGTGAGTGCCCGGGGGGGTTTCCGGGTTTAACCCATTTCTTCCCAGTTGTTCCGTCAACGTTGTCCCCAACACTGAAACATGCAAACGTTGCATTTCACAGCACCTTTTTTACAACGCGGTAGTGCCCCCCCGGACGTTATTTTTAAATAACTACTACCTAAAAAAGTCTCTCCGGCACTGGGAATCGAACCCGGATCGCCGGGCCCGCGAGCCGAAACTCTGACCACTACGCTACCGGAGGAGATTTTTGTCATAAATGTAATAGTACATTTATGACGAAACGTCATAAATACTAAGAAGTTCCCAGAATTTTCTTAATTTTATAACAACATTTTTACCAATTTATTATTAATTTTTATTTTATTTTTCATTTAGGTTAGTCTTAACTATGGTGGTGGACTTACCACCATAACCATAGATAATTTTTCTGAATTTTTTGGTTTTTTGGAGAATTTTTTTCCTGTTTCAGACGATCTGCCAGTTCATAGGGCTCAATAGAACTGAGCAGGTTCAGTTCGCTATACTTCGGGACCAGGACCGAAGTGGTCCCTTCAATATTTACGACAATCTAAAAGAAATATCTGTCTGCTACAAATAGTTTTTACCTGTCAAATTTATTATTTTTGGCAATATTTCAAGAATCGCATCCTAAATGTTTTTATCTGGCGTCTAATTTGCCTCCGGCGCTAAAATCTGCGGTCCAACCAGCCCACCGCTCTTGTCCCGTGTCATCGAGATAGCGTCGTGGCTGCTTTTGCACCAGCGCCACTAATCATCTGCGTCCTCCCAAATTAGCCTATCTTTCGCATAAACAAGTCAGCTTGTATCAGGACACACCGGCCGTTCCCTGATAATTGATACATTCGGAATGGCCCCGCTCTCCTCTGGGCTGTCTGCTTTAATTGAGGAAATTTATATTGGGTTTTGTTCGGTAGCTACAGCTATTAGATTTCGCATTAGTAGATATGCTTTTCAAAGTATACAATACATTACTTTTTGCAATAGTGACGGCCGGTTTAATTGAGAGAAGCCTAAAATTTATCAGTTTGGCAGATCGGTGTTTCAAAACATGTTTATAATTAAAAGGTATTTTCGTTTTAATGGTATTATACTCTATGATAGTTTAGGTGATTTATTTAATATTAGCTGCTATCAAAACAAGAATTTGATCTTAAATAGGCCGATCAAAAGTCTTTATTTGCTATACTATTAATTAATTTATAAATTATATAATTTACTTTAATTTTTATATCTAAAATTTGTCCTACAAAAGCTTAATTTAAAATAGTGTTAGCTTTTTAGAAAGGAATAAAATACCTGGGGCATAAATACACCCAAAATAAGCTAAGAACTAATACAGTGCTTAAATGCCAGAAGCTGTCACCTCAACATTAATTTTCTTATCCAGAGATTACTGATTTATGGAAGGAAAAGGATGGCATTAGTTAAATAAAACACACTAGTTACATTGAAACCTTATTTTTATTGTCAAATTGTTTTTTTTATGATGCTTAGAAAAAACATCGTTTGTTGAATCCTCGGGTGTGACTAAGACGACAACATGTTTTATCCCTACTGGGGATGATCATATCCGCTGTGTCTCCGGTAGCGTAGTGGTCAGAGTTTCGGCTCACGGGCCCGGCGATCCGGATTCGATTCCCAGTGCCGGAGAGACACTTTTAGGTAGTAGTTATTTAAAAATAACGTCCGTGGTGGCACTACCGCGTTGTCTAAAAGGTGCTGTGAAATGCAACATTTACATGTTTCAGTGCTTGGACAACGTTGACGGAACATCTGGGAAGAAATCGGTTAAACACCGGAAAACCCGGCACTCACGATACTTTGGTACTTAGGTTTATATATGTATATATAATCCGTAGGATATAATATACATATATAATAATCCTTCGTGAGCTGTCATAAAGATAAAAAAAACAAGACAACAGACGAAGGGTAACCGAGAGAATAAACGAAACTTTTGTAAAATCAAAGTGAGATTTAAATGACTCCGGCGCCATCTAACAGACTAATCCCAATGCAACCAGTTAAGGATAATAACGAAAAAGATGTTAAAAATGTTTAAAAGTGTCATCTAGGTGGGCATGAATGGCAATGATATTTAAAAAACGCAAAACCTACACCTTTTGATAAAACAAAAATTGCCACCCATTAGTTCACGAGTTTGTGAATTTCGAAAAGGTACTTTTGCCATAAAGAAGTAAAGAAGCAGTATTTTTACCCAACTGAAATATAATATTGGTACAGAGGTTCCTAAGGTATACAAGACGGCTCAAGAACTTCTATAACAATATTAATATTGCAGTAAAGTAAAAATACTGCTTCTTGACTCATTTATTTACTTATTTCAGATTTCAGTCAGCGCCGCCTGATGTGATAAGGCAAAGCTAAGTACTCGAAATTCACAAACCCGTGAACTAATAGGTGCCCATTTTCTTTTGTCAAAAGGTGCCTTTTATCCGTTTTTTGATTATTATTACCTGCCCATCTAGACGGCACCTTTTAACATTGTTTAATATTTTTAACACCTTTTTCGTATTAATATGCTTTACTGATTCCGTTGGGATTAGTCTGGTAGATGGCGCCAGGGTCGTTTAAACCTCATTTCGATTTTATAAAAGTTTGGTTTATTCTCTCGGTGAGAGTTCGTCGGTCTTGGCTAAGAACGCATGTGATTTTACTGCTTCCCGTACGGCTGTGATGTCCAGAGTTAGAAGCAAGCAGCTTGACCTTCCCAAAAAGAATCCTATATTCTCCTTCACTAAGTGCGTGTACCGCCCCTGCGGATTTTTCCGTCTATCCCAATCTATAGTTTCTTTATTCTTGTAGCCATGGATCTTTTCGTGGTTCCTATGTACACCTTTTTACACATGCACGGTATACAGTAGACCCCGGCGGCTGACAGTGGGCCTCTTGTCCTTGGCCGATCTAAAAAATGGCTGTATCTTTGTTGTTGGTTTATTTTGTGTCATTTGGGGATTTTTCCAATTCTATCCGTCACCCGAGGAATAAAAGGCAGGTAAGCTCTACAAACCGTTGTTGAAGGTCGTTCAACTGGGTCACTGCATAAAGAAGTATTAGGTCACCAATACCTCGTATCTGCAACCAGCATCGGAGATGGAAGGACCTCAGAGGAAGCTTGCTACTCGTGCTAGCGAAATCTCAGGAAGAGATTCTAACGAACGACGGCCTTTAAGCCTGACTAAATTTTATTTTAGTTTAACACTGGCCGAGAAAGCCTAAGTCAATTTATCATCGTTAAAATGTTGTGTTTAACGCATGCTACAATAAAAGCGCCCCAATTTTTAAAATTATCGAAGATAAGAAGTACGCTAAAATGAATTCACTCACGACGCTCTAGAGAAGTATATTTTATTTAGAAATTTAAAGCCGGGACGGATACCTAAAAAGCTATGTGTAAACTAACGATTGTAAAGCAGCACTAAAACAATTTAATCCCAATTATAACTATCATGATATATCGCCTTGTTTATTCATTTTGTTAATAAGCCTTAAAGTTTGACATATTCGTCAAATGACTTCCTTTTACACTGACATTAGTTTTAATAATTTGGTAAAATATTATTTAATAATGGGTTATTTTAAACAAAAAAATAAAGACATTTAGAAATTTTATGTTAAGAATAATTAAAATCGAAAAAGGGCTTAAAGGAAATATAGGCGTGTGTATGGCTGCGCAAAAGTTGTAATTTAATTAGTTAGTAACTAAATTTGGACTAAATGTATTTATTTGACAGATATGTCAAATTTTATGGCTAATTGATGAAATAAACAAAAGTAGCGATATCGCGTGAAAATGATAAAGCTTAGGGTTTTTTGCATTTAGTGATGTAACTATTACGATTGGACAAAGGGTATGCTGCATATCAAAAATGTTTAAAATTTTAAGAAAAATGCAAATTTCAAATAAAAAATAGGAGACTTATTTGAAATAAGATAGTGGGACCATGTCCAGACTTTCTGAAAAATCCTGTACAGGTATAAGAAAGTTTTAAAAAAATATTTTGACATATTAAACTTTTATACTGAACTTATTTTTCCCAAACGTCAAATAATGAATTTATTTGGGGTTACATTTATAACCGGACACCCTGTACGTTTCCATGTTTTACTTATATTTATGGTTGCAGTATCAGGTAATTTCTTTCAAAAATTTATATAAAATCTTCTTCTTTAGGATTTGTTAGTGATCTTAGTTTTTATATTGAAATAAGCAAGGTTTGGTAAATATACATCACACATTATATACATTTTTTAAATTTTCAATTGGATGACCATCATTCGATTTTATTGATTAATGTTTATTATAGTTAACGATGACTCTGCAAGCTTTCATTAAATCAATATAGACACAGTTCATACCAATATATTTCTTAGTGTTGTTGGTTGTAGATTTGCATTCTCTCTAATTAGCCTATCTTTCTCGTAAATAAGTCGGCTTGTATCAGGACATACCGGCAATTCTCCGATAATTATTACAACTATAATGACCGTACTCTCTACTCTCCTCTGGGCTCTCTGCTTTAATTGGCTAAATTTATATCAGGTGGTGTTTGGTGGCACCGCTTTAAGGTTTAAGTATGGTTTACTAAGCATGCACTATATAATAGTCTGGTCAAGAAGTAAGTTTTGTGTGAGAAATGGTTAGAATGGTACGAAAAATATGAGCGATTGCTCATTTGACGTGGATTGCAATTTTGAGAAATGTGTCATATCCATTTTTTCTGCAAATAAAAATTGCCATTGTTATTAACAAAAAACAAAAACAAAAATTTGTTTTTTAATGATAACTTAAAAACTATCCAAGATGGCGGGAATTGCAAAAAAAATCTTAAAGGAAAGGAAATTTTTAATTTAAAACTCCAAACCCTAGATCTCTAGCTTTATTAATAATAATTTTAATTTGTTGCTGAAAATGGGGCTCCCTCTTCGGGATGAGTATGAAAAATCTTAAAATTTTGTTAACCAAAAGACTCCGAGAGGCACAAAATTTGTAGCTTTCAATAAAGACGGAGGTACAAAAGAAAATAGTTAATTAACAATAGGCTAGCTTCTTGGAAAATGCATTTAAAATGTTTTTTCCAACGGGACTTCTTTTTTCTAAGTATTGAAATGACACCATATTTTTTTAAATTGGTAAATAAATATTTAGTGCTTTAAAAAAATTCCTTTTTATGCAGTACTGATTGTAAAAGCCCTTTTTGCAGCAAAAAAAATAAAATTATAAATTTCAAAGCTAGAGTTGCAAGAGTAAGAAGTTTTTTTTATCGAAAATTTTGATGATCTAGTTTACACCTGGCCTTTTATATATTTGCTTGCAATAATATTTTAGTATGTTTTTCAAGTAACAGTATACAAAAAGGCACGCATAATGCCTGTAACTTTCTAATTACCTGGTATACGAAAACGTGATCCTAATAAAAAGTTGTTCAGTAAATTATTGCCCACATTTGTACTTGTATGAATTTTTTCTATCACTTCTGGTTTGGTTAACCAACTCTGCTTGTATAAAAGGTACGCCTTGCGTGTGATTACATATTTAAATTCTGCTCGAAAAACTAGAAACTTTTTGTATTAAAAATCTTCACCCATTTTTAATTGTTTCTGAGATAGTGACATCTATAAGATAAATAATTTCAAGAAAAAGAGGCAGTGTCAAGGAAGCCGCTAGATCAGAGCGACCTAAAACAGCAACCGGACGAGACACAGCTTTGAATATCGTACTCTCAATACAAAAAACTCCAACACAATAATCTAGGGCATTGGTAACGGATCTTAGTTTTGTCTCTATCAGTCAAATTTGTTTGTAAACGATTTTGATAGAAGAGCTGAATTTTGCGAGCTGATAATGCAATAATGATAAGAACTTCGCAAAAAACATCATTTTTTTCTAATGGCATTGTTAATATATCGTTATTGGTCAGCTGAGAATACTTACTGGTCCCAGGAAGAGGACTCTTAGAGACACTCAGAGGACCGAAAAAGTTAATTTTCTGGCGGGTATAGTTGGAAGTCATTCTGTTTAAACTTTTTTCATAGATGATAATTTTAATCCCAACAAATACCTAAACCTTCTAAAAAATCACATTATTCCTTCTGGCTAGCAGAATGGTTTTACTACTTTTACATAAACTAACAATTTCCAGGACGTTAGCTCTGCAGAGACGGAGCTAAGTAGAAATATAATCCTTTTGGAATCGAATCCAGGAGTCGGTTCCTTTTTTAAGAATTCGAAGGCTGGAATCGATTACTTTTAAAAATAGGATCCGTGATCCGAATTCATTACATAATTTTAAAATGATCCGAAATCGATTCATTTTTAAAGGATCCTATTTCCAAAGAAATCGATTCCTTATGTTTTTAATTTGAGACAAATCGGTTTATAAATGCCAAACTCCGCCATTTTGACCTAGCCCTAACATCCTTAATCTAAAGCAAATAGATTTATAAATGCCAAAATTTGCCATTTTAAATCTTTCATTTAAAATTTCCTAAAATTCTTAATCAGCATGACATTGATTTTCGGAAAGAAGGATAAAGAATTTAAAACCTCTGCTTATTAAAATGTTCTGATAGGAAACGCACCTAACATGTGATTTTTAACCAAAATATGCTGTTTTTTAGGTCCAGAGAAACAACAATTAAATAATTTTTTCTTTGCAACCATAGAATGTGGTATCTAAAAAAACGAGCATAAATTTTACTTGCATTTATCCTAAAAGTTTTGATTGCTCGATTTTAATAATTTTTTAATATGTTACCCTTTAGATAACTCTGAAAAACTTTTAAATGGGAAATTTTATTATTTCTACTTTTTTTATAGTAGGGATTAGGAATTTATATCTATGCACACCCCGTGCTTGGTGTTCTAGAGCACGTGGTAGTGTGGGAGTACGGACAGCGCCGACCCACTAAACCCTTCCCCTACTTCCAGCTTCATAGGCTACCCGTACTGGAACCGCTTTCGCATTACTTTGGTAGGAGTGCTGTCTTATTTTATGCTCTTTTTCATCTTATTCTGGCTTCCCGTTCTTTTGTTTCTATTATCCCTCTTATCACTTTATCAGCTTTGCCCCAGGTTTCCTCTGAGAATATTAACATCTCCATCATGTTTTCAGCGTTAAAATTTAAATTTGTTGTTCTTAGAAACTCCTGTCTCTCATTTTCCCATCTCTGACAGACAAACAGTGTATGCTCGGCGTCATCCATTTTACCACAGTATAGACAGCTGTCCGAATCGGCTCTATTTCTATCAAACAGGTACTTTCTGAAGCAACCATTCACCGAGAGTACCTGAGAGAGAAAGTAATCTATTTCTCCACTCGGTCTGTTTAGCCATACTTCGATATTTGGAATAAGTCTGTTCGTCCAACGTCCGTGAGCTTCATTTTCCCATTCCTGCTGCCATCTTATAAGAAGGGAAGATCTAGCATTTTGCTTAGACTCTCCATCAAAAATTTCTCTGCGTTCTAAAACCATCAGTTTTATTGGAGGTATGCCTGACAGCACTCCTGCGGCAGCCAGGGAAATAGTTCTGTATCCACTACATGTTCGAAGGCAGAGGATTCTTTGAATTCTGTTAAGTTTGGCAAGCAATTTTTTGGGCCCAAACTGGAGCAGCATATAGGATCTGTGAATGGACCACACTTGCGAGAATTCTCCTTTTGGATGCTCTTGGTCCACCGATATTTGGCATCAAGTTCATCAGGGCAGTCATGGTCCTGTCTGCTTTCATAATTGTTTGATTAATGTGCTCTGCAAATGAGAGTTTCGTGTCCAGCCATACCCCAAATACTTTGTGGCTTTACTTGGTCGAATTATAGTGCCTTGTACATTAAAAGTTACTTGTGCTATTTTTCTTTTTGTTGTTAGAAGAACAGCTTCCGTTTTTTCAGGAGCAAGTTGTAGGTTTCTGCTTTTTAACCAGTTTGCTACCTTGAGCAAAGCCGTGTTTGCCTTGTTCATTAATGACTTCTCTGTTTTTGCTGTTACAACTATTACCACATCGTCAGCAATTTCAATTAGTTTAACCTCCGTAGGTTGTTCAATTTCCAATTCGTCTATGTACAGGAGTATAGGCTGCAGCGTCTTCCGCGGCTTTAATGACTTCCATTATTGCATTGACAGTCTGCCGTTTTTCTCTAAATCAAAACTGATAAACCGCCCGTGCGTTCTAACTCACTGTTCAACCTGATCAAAATAAGTTGTTCGAACAGCTTACCTTCGATATCCAGAACACAAATTGGTCTATATGACCTATGATTTTCCAAGGGCTTCTCTCCTTTTCTCAGCAATAGAAGGGTAGCCCGCTTCCAGTCTTTTGGAAAAGTACCACTCTCTGCCAGCTTATTATAGATGGCCAGCACATACTTCGGCCTACCAGTAATCAGTTGCTTTATAATTTCTGGGGGAACCCCACTGGGCCCAGGTGCTTTTTTGTTCTTTAACTTGGAACAAGCAGTCTTAAGCTCATCTATACTAAATTTTGTAAATATCACAGATCTATCACAGTTAAATATCACAGTTTTGTGTTCTGGAAATAGGATTTTTGCCACAGATTCAACTCTTTCCATTGGCATTTGAAGCCTAGGCGGAAATCCCAACAAACTTTTCATTATTATCTTATACCCGTCGCCCCATATATCACAGTCTATCTCATTACATATTGTTTTCCAGTGGGATTTTTTGTCGCTTTTATTTTATCCCTAAGATTTTTTTGGTTCCTTTATATGACTGCCATAGACCAGGAATTTCTGGTGCTTCTTGTCGTCTTGCTGCTCTGGTGTATATTCTTCTTTTCTTCATACAATCTTTACGTAATTCGGCAATTTCTTCACTCCACCAGTAGACTGGTTTGCCCCTTTTACTCATCTTTTTCCTTGGCATTGTTGCATCACAGATTTCGTGGAGCTTTTTTGATAAATCTTTGCTTGAGACTGGAGTTTCCTCATCCGAAATACTATTAATTGTCTCTTCCAGTTTTTGGTGGTCGAGTTTCTTGATATTCCAGCCCTTTATTATTTCTATTGGGGTGCCTTACAAAAATGAATTTTAAAAATTAATACATTTTTAAATTCCGCAAACAAAGAAATTATTAAACAGTACTTATGAAACTTCCTGTAAAATTACAGTAAGATGTCCATTTATAAGTCGCTTGAGATTATCTTAAGAATCACATTTAAAAGCCTTTTAAAGATCTAACATCGCAAGTTTTGGAATACAGTTCCATTTAAGGGTGGTTTTATGAGTTCAGAAATAACAAATCCAAATTTAAAGACTACGATCCCTGGATTTGTTTTCCTTTTTCCTTAAAAAGTTACAAACCTATTCACCTTTTTTGCCACCCTGTATAAATAACTCTCTGCAAGAATGCAAGTTAATTTAATTTAACTGAACTATAACTTATTCCTTTGACAAAAATGTGTTTGCTGTAATGGTATTATTAATGTGTTTTAAAAGTTTACTTAACTTGTACTACTGCAATAATAGTCTGATAACTATTGTATTTTTTAAAGGGCGAATTTCTATTATAGATGATGATCTATTGCATTAGTAAGTCGGCTTGTTATACGACATATTGACCATTTTCTGATTATTATTGTAACTACAATATAATTATATATTATTATGAAGTTTCTTCTCTTATCTATAATTGTTGCAATGATTGGTTAAATTTATACAAGATTGTGTTCGGTGACTTTGCTATAAGATTTTAGTACATATTTTTAAGTAAACATTATTTAACTTTTTGTAATAATATGAAGGTTAGTTTGAATAAATAAATGTATTGGTATTTTTTGAGATCTGAACTTATGCTAGCTCTAATGGTGTTTTAGATATATCTTTAAAAGTTTAGTTAACTTTAATTGCAGTAGTAATCGTTAAACGATCATCCTTTATCAATTGATAAATATTTATAGCAGAAAATAATAACTCTTTTAGCTTTATTTAATAAAATTGGCGGAACTAAATAAACTTTTTTATAAATACAAGTTTACTTGAATCAGAACATACCGACAATTTCCTGAAAATTGATACATTGGAAATAGCCGCGTTCTCCTCTAGGCTGTCTGCTTTAATTAAGGAAATTAATACTGGACTTTGTTTGGTCGCTAAAGCTACAGGATTTTAACTTAATGGATATGGTTTCCCAAGTATATATTATTTTACTTGGTTTAATTTAAAGGAACTGTAAATTAATCATTTTAACAGACTTGTCCATTGAATATTTTTCGTAACAGTAAAATATTTCTTGTTTCTTTAAAATTCCATAGTTTATTGAACTATTGATTAGTCGATAGTTTGTTTTTAATAGCCTTTTTTAAAATAAATGAAAGCTGTTTCTTGGACTTTTATTGCCTTCATTTATTTAAAACCTCAACGTTTAACCCATCATGTCCAGCTGTCTTCAGGTAAGTATAAGTTACATGACCAAATAGGTATTTATATAATTGATATGAAATGGATGCGAGCATGTGTTCAAGTCATGAAGTTATCTAGGTCTAAAACTTAGGTTACATTTAGTTGGAAGTGGTTTCCAACATTTCTAAAATCTAATGGCGCTTTGCTGAAGCAACAAGATTTTTTGTTGCGGACTGCGGCTTCCTTAATATTACTTTTGTTTCAATGCTTCTCTCGGTGTATGGTCTTGGCATCGGACCCCTTCTCATAATGTCCTTGGGTCCAAGAGTTATTCGCCACGTCAGAGTTTTAGTTTTCTCTCTGGTTATTCATCTCCTACGTATGTGCTACTACATTCGCATGGAATTTCATAAATAGAGATCTTCTGACCCTTAAGGCTTTCCGGTTTGGTTTTTGTTAAATTGCTTCTTAAGGATTGATTGGATCCAAATGCTCTATGAATGTTATAGTTATTTTCACTTCTTCTTATTTTTTTACGAATGCCCAACACATCTGGAATGTTAAACATGGGTTGTTGTTCTTTAGGTTTCGGGCTACTAGTCTTGTGTGATATCCATTTAATAAGGAATGCTTTTGGATGTTGTCAATTCTCTGTTTGAGTGTTTGTGATGTGCTGCAAATTCCCAATGCTTTTTCCACAAGAGTTTTTACTGTAACGCTTTTTGTGATGTTAAAATAATTTGACAAAAAATTGAGATATTGTCATGTGTGAGTTTTTTTTTTGATCCACTGCAGTGTGGATGTAATTATAACTCTTTAAAACTTTAACATCTAGGAAAAACAAACCTTTGTTATATTTTATATAATAGTTGGAGTAGTCTTCTAACCTATTTATTTAATATTCACTTAAAGACGACTGGAGATACTTACCAGTTAAAAAGTTATGTTTTTAAATAAATAAAGACATGGATTTAAACTATTTAAGAATTGTAATTTATTTCTCCTGAATATTTTTTTCTTAAATTAGCCCACAGTTGTCTGCTGCAATTAGGAATTACATTTTGCCTTAATCAAATTAATAAATCTAAAGGTGCTTATCAAAACTTAACAAATTTTTATTTAGGTCTTCTCTTTTTTAATATCAACCAATTTTTGACAACTTCATGCTCCAAAATAATTTTATCTTTGAAATAAACTAGTCATCTTCTACCATAATGTGCAAACTGACTTCTGATAATAATTAATACATTTGGATTGTCCTCAGTTTCCTCTGTGCTGCTGCTTACTTTAATTACTGGACTTTATATTCAATTTTTTTCGATAGTTACAGATATGAGAAGTTATTTTATCGTATATGGCTTTTAAAGAAAAGCAGAAAACTATTTGAAATTTGATTTTTTTTAAATTATAAATATAATGCTGTAAACACCAATAGACAACCAGTAATCAAAGTATTTTATTATTTATTTTATAATACTTATATTAAATAACTAGTTTATATCAGTACTTTTTTATGTCGTCAAGTTACTATTCTTGAAGGCATAACAAAAGTTACACAAAGCTTTGCGTGACTCTCGTACATCGCTAAGGTTTGGTTATGCGTTTGCAATAAGTCCTGTTTGTCAAAGTAAATATATTACATTTACTTATCTATGTAAATGTCAAAGAAGTTAACTTTAATTGTAGTAGCAAATTACTTTAGTTATCCCCTATGCATTTAAGAAGATTAAATAAGAATTATTAAAATAAAAAAAAAACAAAAATAGAGTTTTGTCGTTAAGGCAATGACTGCCCCATTCAAACTTAATTGAAGAACCTGTAAGTCAGGCTTAAATATTGGCGAAGGAAAGTAAAGTGTACTATCATCAGTAAAGAAGATTTTTATTGAAAAGAAGTAATACATATGGTGCAAGACCTTTTTTTTTGGAATAGGCCAGATGCTACCTTTAAAAAAACTGTTTTTTTACTATTACGGTATTTTCGTTGTATAATTTACATAATATAAAAAGAGCTCTAAAAACATTTACTATTTTTCTTATTTTACTAATAATACTTAAAATTATTTTGCAAGCATATTCAAAAAGAAAAAAAAACTGGTAACCTCATTGGAGAGAATGTCATAAGCTTATGAAATACGTGATTCTCAAATAAAGTGGAAGAACCATCAGCAGTCAGATTTTCTGCGGTTCAGAGAAATTTAGTGAATTAATAATTCAGTCAGTTGTTAAATTTGTATAAACTGTTTGGTGATGAATTTAAAAAATAAATTTGTGTTAAATATGGGGGTCATTTTTATATTCCCGAACTAGGTTTAATATAAACGAAAAATACAAAAAAAGGTTTTTAAGAAAGTTTCTTGTTTTGGTTATTTATATGAATTTATTTGGATATTATATTATTTCAGTGACAATTAATAGGTGTATTTTGTCTTGCTCAAAAAATGGCAACAACAGCTATAATTCAGATAATAAATTATAAAAATCTGTTGACTGTCTCAAAAACCATTTGCCATTATTTTTTCTACAGAATGCGTATCACCTAACTTTCTGGAAGCATGGAGATTTGTAACATGAGACTTAATATCCAATGACGTGATAGTTGTTTACTATTAGAATATTGTACATCTCCATAAACCATTAAAAATCGTTCAGATTTGGATATATTTAAAAGAAAGTAGTCGTTGTACCCATCTCATAATAAAATCTTTATTGTTTCATAGTATACATATGTAAGTTTCTTTATTTTCGTATTATTTAGTACAATACACTTAATTATTTTAATAAAACTTAGGACGGCCGTACATGAGCGACATTTTGCAGTCATACCGACCACAATTCTGCGGTCGCGTCTCGTCGAACTGCAGCTCATCGTAGGAATAACAGTGACTGCAGCTCGACTCCCGTGTATGGCATACACTGTTATTCCTACGATGTTCTGCAGTTCGCGGAGACGCGACCGCAGAATTGTGGTCGGTATGATTGCAAAATGTCGCTCGTGTAAGGCCGCCCTTAAAGTGACCACGATAGGCTGGCCTAGACAAGAATCATCATTTAGCGATTCTGCACCGTGTTAAAATAATTTTAACTAAATGCAAATAGTTATCTTAGAAGAAAAATTATCTCCGTAAGCAGCCAACACTTGGTTTGAAAACAATTTTTCGCTTGCTTTGTAAGACATGTTATACTAGCTTTGTTCATCTTGATAAGACATCAAAAACTAACAAATAATAATAATATTGCGAAAACAGTTTTGTAACTTATCCAAGGAAGTTTAAAGGTGTATGGAAGGAAGCCCAATACTGTAGAACAAAATTGTCCAGGCGTGCAGGGCAGCGGGAATAGGGGGGTTGGCCCCGCGGAGTTTGCGCAATGAATAGTAGGTTAGAGCCGGACTTCCATAATTCTTTGTTACTATCTATAAAGTTGACATCATCAAATGTCAAATTCAAGCATTCACTTTTTTTTTTATTTTTTGCACAAAATTGTTGGTTATTAAACGATACTACTATAGAATATTTAAAATTATTGTGTAATATTGGATTTTATATCATCTGATATAATATGGAAAGAAGCCTTCTATTTAAATGGTCGATATTTTTGTGAGTTTTATATTTTTACCAAAAATCTTTGTAAATAAATAAAAACAAGATTTTTTAAAATAAATTTCAAACATTGTATGATAGTTTTATGTACTTATCACCAATTTTGTCATAAAAGAAGGGCAATATAGTGTAAATGAGTTTAATCTAATCCTAAGATTCTGGTTATACGTTAAAAAGTGAAAATTTTTATAACTGCTGTTTAGGCATATACTTTTCACTAATAACAAACAGAATAACAGTGGTTAAAAATGTTTAGTAACCTTTGGTACCTAGGTATCCATTGTAACAGTATCCGTTAAATATTATGTGTCTACAGTATGTCGAGCTTAAAAAGTTGATGATGTAAGTTTAAGAAACCAAAAATGGAATTTCTTTTTAAACAAATACAGAAAAAGCAAAAAGGAACTTTAGCATAAAATTGTACTTTCTTTCATTCAATTCTGTATATATTACAATTTGCCTGGCCTGCCCAGTAATTAATAATTTTGATCCTGTAAAAGAATGTACTAAATTAGTAAGGAAATAAAAGTACCTAAATGTAAACTTTATTTATTTTTAATAATCCACAGAAATACACAAACATTGTGGAAATCATCTAAAAGATAGTTAAGATTGCCTTACTTTTCTCACTGCCATTTCCTATAAAATTTTCATTATTTTATTATTCATAATTAATATATTATTAGTTTTTCGGTTACCTAACGTTACGTCTCATAAGAAGCACATAATTTAAATATAAGAAATACTTACCTAAAGTAAAAAATGCCGGGTATGTTACCCTTGGATTTTCAAGACAAAACCATACAACCTCTAATCATTTTGTTACGATATTATAGATAACAAACAATAAACACAAAATTATAGTCACAATTTAATAAACACTAATCACTAAAATAAGAAGGTTTTTATCAATCCAAAAAACTTCTGCAACCACAAAATATAGGTCCTCACACAAAGCAAAACAATCGGCGCAAAGGGCACAAACCACAACGAAAATGACGAATGATGAGACGACGACGGTTGACGATACAGCGCGGATATAGTTTCATAGGCGCCGCGCGCGCCCTTGCACCAAAAACCTTAGACAACCTAAGACCATTACGGCTCTCATAAAAGTATATTGTGTTGCCTAACTACACACTGATTTATCAGTGTGTAAGTAGGGAACACATTAAATTATTTCGTGGAATTTTGTTATTGCGCAGAAACGGCGGGGCCAACTCTGACAGTTATTTTCATACTGGGCTGGACATTTTTTGATCGAATGGGCCATAGCATTGGGCTTCCATAAATCTTTAAACTTCCTTGAACTTATCCCACAAGTTATCAATTTGTTGTAATCGTTCCAAAATATTATTAACATTACAGGTTTTCTGTCAAATGTAATACATACGTAAATTTTAATACTACCTGTATATGGGTACACGGGTTAAAAATCTAAATCAAGTAGGAAAAACTGTTAATACTTTTAAAAAGATTAAAATTAATAAAATTATTATCATATTTTAAGGTAAAATTAGTAACTAAGCAAATTAGGCAAGGTCAAAAAATTGTTATTTACATGTTTATACGTACCTAAAATTATATCTATTGATTTTTAGGTCATTTACTTATTGTTCCATAATACCTCGTATAAAATAAGGAATCATCGTTTTTTTACTTTTTATGGTATGGTATGGGGACAACAACCGAATGTAACTATAGTAACTGTTAAGTTGTCACTGTCGTCAAATAAACAGTACGACGCTCGAACTACAACTAACGTGGTCAAGGGTTCTGTGGTCTGTTACAGTAACGTGAAAAAGAATGGAAAGTCCCAAATTAGAAGAAATAATTTTGTTAATACAGAACGCAAGAATGTGCTCATGCGCAAAGTAAAAAAGTTTATAAAAGTGGTGTTATGAAAGGCTCCTATTTAAATGGAACAGGAACGCTAAAGTTGTAAAATATGGGATTTTCTGTGCTTAAAATAACTATTCTAACTGACTTTATACGAAATACATACACAGTATACCGATTTGAAAAAAAGAAATATTTATTTACTTATAAAAAGAATCCAATTTGATCCAAAGCTGTTGTAGCTATAAATATAATGTGTTTGAGTGACTTCCTCTTAAAGACAATGCTCTAAAGATTTCATGACTCTTTGTTCTGCAAAGTATTGCTGCTTATAAGTTAAGAATCAGTATAAGCATGTTTTTTCCGGGACAGCGAACATGATTGTGCTTTTGAAGAGATCAACTGAGAAGATTTTTAGCAGTCCGTAAGATAAAAAACTATTGATAGTGTTACTTTACAAAAAAAAAATGTTCACGGTGTTAATGTTTTTGCCAATACAAAACAAAAGTCTTTTCCTGCAAAATTTTACCAAAGATGCCTTTGCATTTTTTTGGTAATTTTTGACACATTTTAATACTTAAAGTGCTTCTTTTGTTCTTTGGGTGTTATTTAGAAAATTAAAGTTACTATTTGCTATTCTTTCTAGGCAAACAACACGGTCAGCTAATGAGAGCTAAAACAAATACAGAAAACGAACGGCTTGTTATTCTGTTGTAATTGCTTTACATATTCATGTTGATTCCAATCAGTCTTCTTCTCGTACTTTTCCGACACATGTCGGCAATTACCGTCGAGGAAAACTTAAACGAAGCGCGCGGAAAATCTCGCAGTTTTCCCAAAAGCCCATTGCCTGACGTTCAACTGGAAACACAGACATTCTGTCACTTAAACGCTGCTTAATTCGCGTACGTCAACTTGTGCGACATTGTGAGAAGGTCTAAGGAGATTACCGATTTACGGTCGAAAAACAATTCGATTGTTCCTGCTTTGTTGTGATTTGCATTGGTTTTACTTGGGATTGAAAAGTTTTGGATTGACTTTGAAAAAAGGTAAGTTAGTAAAACGGATTTATTTTTAAAAGGATATAATTGGACAAAAAGCGCTTAAATTGCAAAAACATAACAATGAAAATATTATACCAAGTGACAACGAAATCATTACCAAACATTTTTTTCATATATTATATAATATAATAAAAAGAAGTTTTGACGGCAATATTTTCGACTGGTATAAAATTTTGTTGCTTAGCAATTTTGCGAATGGCATTTTTGACAAAATCACTAGTTGCTAGGCATGTAATTTTTTTAAAAATGTTATGAGCGCAAATGTCTGAGAGAAAAGAAACCAGAAGAAAATTTTGCCTAAAAAATTTTTTCCGGGTAAAATTTTACTTTACGGACACGACGCCAATTTTCATGGATTTTTGTATACAGGGGTTTTTTAAGGCGCTGATCACGAATCTAAAATTAGTTTTTTTCGGCAACCTTTGGTTTTTGAGCTATCAGGCCTCCAAGTGAACTAACCTCAAAATTCTCCCTTCTTGAAACTGATTACCAACAAATGGGAACATACACTGATTAGGCACTTATATATTAAACAAATACACTAAAATTAACAATTATTTATTGTCTATTTTAAGTAAAACTTATCCCAAATGAATCCACTTTTTTGTGCGTTGTTAGAAGACATATGATGTATAACTGCTTGCCTGATTCATAGTTAAGTTGTAAAGATATAAAAGACTGGATTATTTGAGGTTTTTTTTTACTAAAAATAAGCAATAAACTTTTGTAAATTTTAGTGTATTCGTTTAATATATAGGTGCCCAGTCAGTGTATGTTCCATTTTGATGGTAATCAGTTTCAAGAAGGAGAAATTTTGAAAAAATTTCATTTTGAGGTTAGTCCACTTGGAGGTCTAATAACTCAAGAACCACAGGTTACCTGAAAAAAATGATTTTAGATTCGTGATCAGCGCCCCAAAAAAACCTGCATATGCAAAAATTCATGAAAATCGGCGTTGTGTCCGTAAAGTAAAATTTTACCTTTTTCCGGAATGGTATTCGACATGACCATTTCATGGGAGAAGCCAAGTTCTATTACAAACACCAAAACATTTATTAAATATAATTAGAAAAAAAGGTATTTATTTACTATAATTATTTATATTAAATGTGTTGTTGTGGTACAAAATATTTAATTTTTTTCATTTTTCTCAAGTACTGACTATACAGGGTGATTGGTAAGTAGAGGCGAAAAATGAAGGCCCGAATTAATTTTTTAATTCTAAATTGAAACCCAAGAATACTTTCTTTGCAAATTTTCCTTCGTTTTCAAGATATTTCACTATAAAGTTTTGCAAAAAAAAAAAATTAATCACATTGTGGGTGTCGCTAATCTAAGTTGGCTCTTCCAAACTATTACGTTATATGAAATTAAGTTTGACCTTTGACAAAAGTTAAACACTTGTCAATCTGTTATTGAAAAAATCACAAGAAAATGGAGTTTACTAACGAAGAATACGGTAATACTGTTTATGTGTATGGGTATAACATAATAATTATTAAGCATGTGCACCAGTGTCTAACTTTTGAAAACGGTCAACCTTGATTTCATATGAGGAAATAGTTTAAAAGCGCCAACTAAGATTAGCGACACCACAATGTGTTTTAAATTTTTTTGCCAAAATTTTATAGTGACATATCTTGGAAACGAAGGAAAATTTGCAAAAAATGTATTCTTGGTTTTTGATTTAGAATTAAAAAATTAATTCGGGTATTCATTTTTCGCCTCTACTTACCAATCACTCTGGATTAAGTCCAAGTAAAGAGAGCTGCAGCCTTAGATATTGGACTACAATTGATATTTCTTTTTCGAAGGGTTTCTTCTATTAATCTTAAATGATGTTCAGTATCCATCTTTTAAATATATTGCTTTAGAGATCCTGCATGCCTGGTATTTGATAAGTTCTGATCTCCAACTCCCTATGTAGTAAGTGAGGACACCGTGAAGGAACGATGCGAATGGTTCGTAATTTTATGCTTTTTTGTGTATATTTTTGTCCACTGAGACATTATGATTAGTCCTAGAGAAAACTTTTAAAACCAAACACCATTTTGCCAATTTAATTGTGCAGTCAAAAGAAGCCTGTCTATGAAAAGGTTAGGACTCTTTTTTATAAGCTTGAAAAAGAATCTGACGGGGCATAGATCTGGTTAAGATTTGTTTTGAACAAGCCGCTTACCCCTTGCTAGGCTTTTGGACCTGACTTGTCATCGAGAAAATGCTGTTGAATTCGATTCTTCCCGTGAAATTTTCCATGATGATATCAAATTCTTTCTGAAAATAATCCACCTTGTTGTTTACGGCCTTGTTACCTCTGCAAGCTAGCTCAAGAAACACAAGTGAAATATTTTTTTCTGTAAACTGTCAGGATTTTCCACGCTTTAACTTTGTATAAATTTTATTTTATTTTTTTTTGTAGAAAATGCCTTTGAATTCACCTTGCACTTTTCTTGACACCCTTAAAATTGTGTTTTTTTGCATTTCTTGCCAGGCCCTATTCCTAAAAAATATGTCTGTGAACGAGTTAATTTTTACACGATTCTCCTTAAGATAATTTTCTTGTAATAGAGTGCGGTGGTATTCCTAATTATTTTCAACGAAGATTCTTTGTAATCCTTACCGTTCGGTTTTCTCATATTAATTAATTAATTTTAATTAATTAATTAAGTATCTTTTTTTAGTTGGTATTTTTGAACCCTCAGATTATTTTTTTTTTTTGTATGAAAAGGATGTCATTTTTGACATAAGAAAATTTTGTTGCTGTAGTTTTTCCATTTTGGTTTTGTCAAGGATGATCCAGGCAAAAATCTTGCCAGTAGAAAGCAGGTCGTTTTTATGGTATTTTGCCAATATAAAACGTTAAATAGTAAAATAGTCAGTGAAAGACATATCCCTTTTAAATTTTATCACGATATATTATGTCATAAGGTGCCGATGTTGGACATAATAACACCTGTCTCTCATTTCTCAAGTGGCATAAATTATGATATTTTAAATAAAATACCGCTTATATTTTTTAATATTTAAATTCTTAAAGGTACTTTTGATGTAAAATCTTTATTATATTCTATGCTTTGTTGATTTTCAAGAAAATAACGATTAAAAATGTCCAAACGTACGTACATTATGCAGTAGTATAGAAAAACAAATGCATATCGTAAAATTTTATTGGGTTTAATTTAACCCATCCTAAATGCTTTATCTGCTGTGGTCGTCACAATATTACTTCCGGCTTTAACGGAAGTGCTGCGAAAATTCCTCATCATGTTAGTACAAAAATTTTAATGGTACGTTGTGTATTGACTATTAGACCTAAATTAGGCATAGCTTTTAGAATATTTTTGTTTATTAAGACCCTTACCCAAATCTAATAATTTTTAATATATGACCTCTTTTGTTTCATCATATAACTAAATAATGTGTGGTAGTTTGGAAATTTTTAATCGCCATATTCTTGAAAACAAACAAAAACAGGTTTGGCTTGTAAAATTTAATTATAGATAAATATACAGTGATAAGTAGATGTTATTATTTTTAATATCGGTATCTGATGGTACATATACAAAAAAATAAAAGGCTTGTTGGAAATATCGTAGCAATCTAATATAGTTTTAAATTAAGATTGCCCTGCAATCTTTTATTTTTTAATAGACTGTATACATGCTTTTACCTGTTAAGGCGTCGTCAAGAATAATGTACTACAATTGGAGCAAGTCCCTTTAGTTTCTTGGTGAGTGTCAGATGGTAGTCCTTGACAAAACTAAGGCTTTTGACCAGGTTTGACATATTGCGCACCTAAGAAAACTGGACCAGTTTTCTTTTTAATCGACGCCGACGTTTATCAATTATTGTGTTACTCTTTTAGCTTTTAAAAAGTTAATGCTGTGGTGCCCCAGGATTCAGTATGTAAGTGTTACCAAACAAAATTGAATTTGGTTCTAGTAGATTTATTCGGACTTTTTTGTGGATAGCCAATAAAGTCAATGATGTCATATTGTTACAAATTCAACGCATTGTTAAGATCTTTTTTTGTTATATTAAAGGCTTATTTTAAAAATTTAAAGCCGGTTTTATAAACTTTAGTGTCTCTTTTATAATATAATTTCGTTTTAGGATTTTGTGCATAATTTATTATAGACTGATATTATTTTTAATGTTGGTGTGCATAATTTACTGCAGACTTATACACTTTTTTCTAAATTTTTTATGTATAATTTAGTACTGATCCTTTATTTAAAGGTAACTGTGTATAATTTTTCACTGTGCAATCACTTTGGCTAAATAATTGGTTCCAGTTGGCAACAAAGTAAAAAGAAAAATGTCTTCCATATTTTTGTTTAAAATCTTTATGTTTGGTCTATTTTTTTTTAAACTATATATATATATATATATATATATATATATATATATATATATATATATATATATATATATATATATATATATATATATATATATATATATATATATATATATATATATATATATATATCAAGATTGTGATTTAATAACGGATAAATTCAATAAAAGGGGAGGTATTTTTTTTGAAAAAATCCTCGACACGTCGATTTTATTTTTGGATCGGGCATATTTTGACATCAAATGTAGATATACAGGGTGTCGCAAGAAAGTTTGACAGGAAAAATATTTTTTTCTTAAATGGAACCCACTGTATATTTTTACATTTTTGGATTCTCCCGAAAATTCTGGACATGTTTTATGTATAATGTCATATACCTATCTTCAACTGTTCACGAAATAATTACGTTTAAATAATAATTATAACACTTTATTGCAACACAAATTGATTAATTATATTCCACATTTTTGAAATTTATTTTATCAAATGCTGGAAGTGGCCGCCATTAACAGCATCTCAAATCAGCATGAACCATTTATAACCAGTCATTTCAATTACCTATACACCTTTGTTTGTGAATATTTGAAATAGACTTCAAATAAGTGTCAATTATTTAAAAGTTTCAACTGTATTGGTAATTGAAAATAATTACAATGCGTTTAACTGAGACTCAGAGAATCAAAATATTAATTATGCTTGGCTGTGGTGAGAAAACTAGAACACACAACGAAGTTCGAATTATGTTCAACAAAAAATATCCGAACAGGGAACCTGTAAGTCAGTCTACAATCAGTAGAATTGAGGCTAAGTGGAGAGAGACTGGAACTGTTAAGGATATTGGCAGACCAGGAAGGGCCGGCGTTCCTAATGATAAAAAACTGGATATCCTGGTTTCATTACATGAAAATCCGAACCTCTCAAGTTCTCAGCTCGCTTTGGATAATACGTTTCATAAATCGACTGTAACAAAATTTTTAAAGAAGGAAAAGTGGCAACCTTTTAAAATGCAATTACTTCAAGAGCTACTAGAAGATGATCCAGATTGCAGAAAAGAGTTTTGTGAGACCATGACCGAGAGAACTGATAATAACCCTAGACTAGTGAAACAGATATGCTTTTCAGACGAGGCAACTTTTTGTTTAAATGGACAAGTAAATAGGCATAATTTTAGGTACTGGGCACCTGAAAATCCACACTGGTTTAGGGAAAGTCATTCTCAGAATTATGAAAAGGTGAATGTATGGGCAGGGATTATTAATAACAGAGTAATTGGACCATACTTCTTTGAAGGAACTTTAACGGGACAGCGTTATCATGACTTTTTAGTAGACGACTTGATTCCAGCACTGGCGACACTGTATCCTAATGAAAATAACCCAGACATGCCAAATCAAGAATTATGGTTTCAACAGGATGGGGCGCCTCCCCACTATACTGCTATTGTTAGAAGATTCCTAAATGATGTTTTTCCAAATCGGTGGATAGGCAGACGTGGATCAATAGAGTGGCCTAGATCACCCGACCTTAATCCATTGGACTACTTTCTTTGGGGTTATGTCAAAAATGAAGTGTACAAAGATAAGCCACACACGCTTGATATCCTCAAAAATCGCATTCGTAATGCAATTAGGAATATTTCTCCAGACACAGTTGAAAATGTACAGCAAGAATTTATCGATCGCCTGGGGTACTGCAGAGCTGTTAATGGCGGCCACTTCCAGCATTTGATAAAATAAATTTCAAAATGTGGAATATAATTAATCAATTTGTGTTGCAATAAAGTGTTGTAATTAATATTTAAACGTAATTATTTCGTAAACGGTTGAAGATAGGTATATGACATTATACATAAAACATGTACAGAATCCGAATCCAAAAATGCCAAAATATACAGGGGTTTTCATTTAAGAAAAAAATATTTTCCTGTCAAACTTTCTTGCGACACCCTGTATATCTACATTTGATGTCAAAATATGCCCGATCCAAAAATAAAATCGACGTGTCCGAGGATTTTTTCAAAAGAAATACCTCCCCTTTTATTGAATTTATCCGTTATTAAATCACAACCTGTATATATATATATATATATATATATATATATATATATATATATATATATATATATATATATATATATATATATATATATATATATATATATATATATATATATATATATATATATCAGTATGTCCACGGAAAAGGTGTTGAAGAAAAATCTTTTTTATTTTTAATTTTATCGAAAAAAGCTACTCTTGATAAAAAATTTTGCTACTTCTAAGAGTAAGATTGAGATGGAAACATTTAACATATTTTATACGCGGTGTTCAGAAAATTGAAAAAACTTAAAATGGTACAAGAGTAAAGTGCATTTATTTGAGAAGATATGGAAATATGTTACTAGAAAAAGTTGTTCAAAAGTAAAAGATAGTTCCTAATATCATTTTTCAAAAAAATCGGCCTACTTTTATTAATTTGTGATAAAAATTATTTTAATATTATCTAATTCCAAATTAACAACTGTTTATTGTACTAGTAGGCGTTGATAGTGACAATCTTTATTGACACTTCGCTTTTATAATTTATTAGCCGCAGAAACATCAGCTTACTTAAGAGCAAAAAATTTGATAAAATTAATATTAAAAATTTAAATTGATATTAAAATAATTTTAATTACAAATAAGGCCGATTTTTTTGAAAATTGGTATTAGAGACTACCTTCTAATTTAGAACAACTTTTCCTTGTAACTTATTTCCATATCTTCACAAGTAAATGCACTTTACTCTTGTACCATTTTAGGTTTTTTCAATTTTCTGAACACCGCGTATAAAATATGTCAAATGTTTCTATTCCAATCTTACTCTAAAAGTAGCAAAATTTTATATCCGGAGTAGCTTTTTTCGATAAAATCAAAAATAAAAAAGTTTTTTCTCTTCAACACCTTTTCCGTGGACATACTGTATATATATGTAACAAAACAACTCAAAACTACTAATTAATATATTAGGAACAGACAGATTGTTATATATTTAACAACTTATTAAGTAATTAATCTATTAAATTTCGTAAGCGTATTTTTAAACTCAAAAAAGTTTTGGTAGATTTTGAGCTACCTTTTGACACATATTTTTGGCATATCTGCACTTGACATTTTATTAATTTTATTTTTAAATTTAGGGCAACATCCATGATTAATTTCATTCATAGTTTTGCTGACAACAGTATCTTTCACTTTTTTATTTAGTTTGTCAAGCCAGTCTCTGAGCTGATTTAAAAAACAAGCGCAGGTTAATGCAAATATTTTTTCCACAAGACTTTAGGTTGGATAAGGGCGCCAAAAATCCTGTCCAATTAATGCCTTTAAACTACAATAGTGTTCGCTATTACGATATGTCTGCTGATACGTTTTTTTTAGTTATAAATGTCCAAGTTCTGCAGAACAAAAAGCAATTTAGCTTTGTGGGCGTTATTTCCGAGAATAACCTTTATTGGTATAAACTAACGGGAGCTTTAAAAAAGCTGGAATTTCTCTTTTAAGTTAAAATTATTTTTCTCCCTTTAATTTGTAATCTGTTTGTGTCCCAAATCAGACTTTTCTAGGAATATTGTTGTTGTTAATGAACTACCTTTTTTTAGTTAAGACACCTGCGGTTGGTTAGCCTGGAGCATTCCTGGACCATCCCAAGATAAAAAAACGATACTAAGATTAAAAATAGCATTAAAAATAATTTTAACCAACATCTTCACTATGAATTTATATTACATGTCTAAAAATTTATTTATTAATTAGTGGATAGAGATATTTAATTCATTAATGATTTTTTCAGTTTTTGGCACAGTCCTTATTTTTAAGGTTAATTTTCTTATTAGGACTGATAACGTTTAACCTAAATAAAGTTCAATTTATTTTACCAGCCTATTTTTCTGGTCCATTTTAAAATATTACATAAATAACAATATTACAAAAAATAGAACATTTATTTTGAATTTTATATAAATTAAATTTAATTCATTTTATTGTAAATGGAAAAATACTCAACTTTGTGGAACTATTGATTCTTGTCTAAATGTATGTATGTATATGTCTGGTAATGTAAATTTTATTGAAATAGCCAAGCTACATGAGTCTAAGGAGATTACAGATGCATGAAGTGAAAACAATTCGATTATTCGCCAATATTCGTGATTTGCGGGGAAATAAATTGCGCCTATTAGGTTAATAATTTTCTTAGAATGCTAAGAAAAAAAGTAATACTTAAAAAATATTTGTTGTAACAATATTAAGGTTTTGTAATCCATTAGTTGTAATAGTGAAGCGATTTTAAATATCGAAAAAGTCATTCTGTCGTCTCATATCGTCTCTCGTTTCGACCACGATGAGAAGAGACCACTTGCTCTCGTCTCGTCTGGTCTTGTCTTGTTTCTTATAATAAACCATTTTAAACTTAAAATTTAAGAACTTTAAAATTTTCCTATATTTAAAAAAACATACAAAATGCTTTTTAAATTTAAAGAGTGCATATTAAAAAAATATGTTTTTTTTGTTTAAATATATAAAAAAAAAATGTAATTACATTTTATTTTAAATACATATTCCTTAGAAATTTGTGAAAATCAAAGGCCTTTGAAAAATAAACTAAACCTATGCACCATATATTGTGTATCCTTTAAAAGTCACCTTTCCTTTTTGACGATATCAAAATTAAGTTTTGAAAGCATATAAGACGTAAAACTGCATTTTTAGACCAATCTCTATACTTAAGTCAACTTGGTGGAACCAAAAATGACATGAATTTTAGATTTTTGAACAGGACACCCCGTTACTTTTCACATATCTTTTATCCAGATGATATTCTAAATACAACCAAGTACCACTTGTTACTCTTGACTATGGTAGGTGCGGGTAACAAGGCCTAGCTCAGGGAGATTTGAAATAGAATTAAAGCTATTAATTCAAATTAACTAATTTTGATGATTATTAAAATAACATTAAAATAATAACAAATAATGGCAACTTTGTATGTATACAAAAGCAAAAGTAAACATTTCTAAAAACCTTGTCGGTAGGCCTTATTATACAATAGTATGGTAATAAGGCTTAGGACTTTAACATACTAATTAAAATATAACATAATAATCACAGTAGATGTGGTACAATTGGTAATTAGGAGAAAAAATAATAGGTTTGCAGGAATTATGCTTAAATTGTTAATAAAAAAATACAATTTTTTTTATTAACAATTTGTTTTGTTGTTTTTTAACAGCCATCAGGATACTTAAGACTGTATCAAACGGTGACAAATCGACGCATTCCTCATGATACTACTTGCCGGATTTAGAACATTGCCTCATATTAGCCTTACAGCCATAACAATACCAACTCGCTTGATCTTGTTTAGAACCGCTGCTACCTTCAGAAGTAGAGCTCTTTTTTGTTTCGTTTTTTTCGTAATTTTTGTTAAATAGCTTTTTGGTGACTGCAGTTTTTTTAATTTATAGCTTTTTACTTGTGGTTGGTGTTTTTTAGTATCTTTAATTGACGTAGGTATAAGCTAATAAAATGCTGTACTTTTGAGCTTAGCGAGAGCCACATGGTCTTTTTTATCGTCTGAACTAGAACCATCATAAACCAATGCTCGTTAGGAAAACATTGTGGTTGCAGTTAATAAACATAACAATTACTCAAATGGCAAACAGTTGTAATTACTTATTTGCATTTCTAATATTTTAATAAAGACATAAATACTCTGCAAAACAAACAAATATTGATATAAAAAGAAGGAGGACAATAAGGTCTATGATCATATTTGATATGCCTCAATACCCGCCAATAACGCGTGTACAAAAATAATAATTTCTATGTTTTTTTAAAACATAAAATGTTATAAAAGCTGAAATTATAAAATACTCTACTGCAAATTTATTTGTATAAGTGTAACAATAAATAAAATACTTACGATTAATTCGGACTATTTTTTATTATTTGTGCTGTACAACCTCTCCCTCACTATAAATGATGCCACCCTGGTGACAGCGACGGGCAAACGTGCGACTACAAGACTTAAGTGTCATCTATGACTGTTAGCTAAATATGTATGTGGCCTGGAGAGGCACCGGACATTTTAAATTGCATTTTTGTTACTTAGGTCTTATTGGCGTACAGGCCTTTTTACCTATTCTAATTATTTCGAAAAAAGGGGAAAAATAAAATTTTACTCTTTAACACCAGAACCCCAAAGAATATGCCCTAAGGATTGCAATCTAGACCAAAGAATATTTCTTGTAGCAGAATGGAGAACCCCCACTTTGCAAAAAATGTTAAGACAATTCTTAAATGCTGCCTTTCCAAACCAGTGAAAGTTGGGTGAGGATTTATAGAGTGGTAGATCCCCAAATGTTACTCTTAGATTTTAACTAATGTGGCTATTAAAAAAACATCTATGTCACCAAACCTAGAAATCTGGAAGTGTTAAAGACAAAGATACGTTAAATCACACTTAAAGTTTTGGGAAAAGTAAGGAAATAGTTCTACCATCGGTTGGGTCTGTGCCAACATATTAATGGGGCACATCTTCAATAGTACTTACGCTAAAAAGGTATCATTATAGTTTCAATGTTATTGTTAATGTAATAGTTTAATAGAGAGGTAAAATTTAGATTGTATTCAAATTTGTACACATTGTTTGATAGATGTGAAAAAATATTATGGACAATTTCCTTTTTTAATAATCTTTTCAAAAAAATGCCACAATTAAACACAAGTAAAGTCCGTAAAATAATTT
>JAHBCN010008586.1:0-38286 GCA_019359885.1 Listronotus oregonensis | reverse complement strand
GGAGACACCCGTTGGATTTGGGAAAAATCAGAAAAAGCAAGCATAGTGCTTGTGGGTATATTGCATGTTAGTAATACTGCGTGATGCAGTGGCTTATATTGACTACAAAAAGTGGGTGAGGGTTTAATGAAATAATATAGATAAAAAATTAAATTATCTCTCTAATGTGTTTTAAAAAGTGGGGGCTGAGGTTTTAGGTCCCCCCTGCTCGCCCAAGTATACGTCACTACTTCTAGGTATGTACTTTCAAAATCACCACTGACTTTGTTATTTAGAAAAAAAGTTAACTTTATGCCTTTAGGATAATTTTGTCGTTTTCAAGATAAAAACAGTTAAAAATCGAATTTTCTTTTATTTTGTTTGTGAGCATAACGCACTACCAGCTTTAAGTTAAACCGGAAGTCAAAATTAGTTGGTAAAAAAATGCAGTATATTGTTTTAAATCATTAAAGGCAATAAAATATAAAATTAAAAAAAAATCGTTTCTTTTGGTTAGCTTACTTGCATAAGTTCTTAAATTTTCTTAAATAAAGCGGCCCTAAAATTGGACAACTTTTGTCAGCCCTTTAAAGAGGTTTCAAATTTTTACCCAGTCTTCAATTACGAAACTTTTCTACGTTTAAAAATCAATAGACAAAGAGAAAATGAATCATCATGCCTCCCGTACCCACGTATAATAAAACAAGGTCATTTTCATTGTGTCGCCGTGAAAGAGATTCTGCGGGGTGACTTACGCACCCCCATGAGTGAGCAAATGCATGCGACATTGACAAAGTTTTAACTAGGGAAATGTTTGCGTATCGAATTTTCACGATGAAAGGGTTTCGCTTGTTATTTTGTGGCAGTACATTCAAATATTTCTAAGGGTGAAAAAGTAACATAATATGGAAATTTATAACAGAAAAAAAGTTTAAATATATGAGATGTTTTGAAATTAGCACAGAACAAAAGTAAGGCATATTCTGTACATGAAAATAAACCAAAAACTTAACATGACCTGAGAAATCCTCTATTCTAATAAAATACTGTTAAAACATCTAGTTTAATTTTTAGTCTGAAGTGCCAAGATTACGTTAAAATGGTTAATTTTAAACCAAGTAGACACGGAAAAGTGCTTTTATCATTTTTTGCTGCTTACGCCTTCTTTGCACGTCGTAAAAGTTTGGAACATCTTTTTTATATTCATAAGTCATTTTTTTAAACAAGACCAGAACGGCTCTTTAGCATATTTTATTAAAGCATTTTGTTAGTTAGTTTTTTGTAAATCTGCATTTGTATTATTATAAAGTCAACTACGTCCGGACAAACACTCTAGATTGAAATAATAAAACTAAAAATAATTTAAAGCAGAAGTATCAAAAAAATTACAAGTAAAGTGTTATTGTGTTGTCCCATTTCAAATTTCCGATTAAATCGGAAAAAAATGAGAGAATAGGTCAAACTCTGTATATTTATGAGAAATATGAAAATTCCGAATTTTATTCTTTTATCTTAAAAAATAAAAATCATACATAAGAATTATCCGGTATATATTTGTATGTCGGCGTCAAACACTAAAATCCTTCATTCCCCGAAATGACTAATCAGCATGTGTATTGCCGACAAAGAGCCTAATAGCATTAATATTACAGTTTTCAACTAACCGGAACTAACCATTTAGTCATTACCTGTAATAACCAGGCAAACAATGAATTGAAAATTATTATTACTATGTTATTCCAAAATATCAGGCTATTACGCTTTTTGCTAGCAATACATGTACTTACTAGTCATTTCAGGGAATAACGGATTTCACCGTTTTTTTGCTCACCAAAATCTAATAAAATGTTTTGGTGAGCACAAATAAAAGAGTGTTTTAACGGTAACAGTCATGCGCTAAAATAATCACGTGTTAAAAAAAAAATAACTTTTTTATTTACAATTGACATTCGCTTACTTGTAGTAGCAAAAGGTGTAGTCTTTTAAAAAATTACAAATGCATAATGAAAAACATACTAAATATACATCTTAAAATATATTTTATTGGTTTTATAAAATACTGTGTAGCTTTAAGTATAAACAAATAATTTTCTTCCACATATCGATATTTGTATATTTCTTCAAAATATCGATGTCTATACATCATTACTTCGAACCCGCATTTCACCGTTAATGAATTCCGCACGTCTTTTCATTCACCTGGGGGTAGAATTTTGCTGATATCGGTTTGAGATTATGCCTATTATTTTATACTTTGGGTCTTTATGAGAATTTTCAAGTGGAATAATGTCACCATGGGAAATATTGGTTATTACTGATTGTTACTCGTTCTCAGTTTAAAGATTTTTGATATAAGATAAGAAAATAAAAGCATACTAACAAATAAATGACGCTTAGTCCTTATTATCGAAAAGTACCATACCACCACATGTTTAATTTACAGTGTCTTTGTTATTCAGAAATAGAGTACTCTCTTTTATACTTTTTTAAAATAAATCGTTTGTTATCGTCAGTGCAATTTGGGACTAGGTTTGGTATGAATTCTGGTGTAAACTAGTTTTCACTTAATTACTTTAACTCTCGAAGTAGTGAAGTTAGATGCATTTTAATACAAGACTTAAAGTTGTTTGTTTATTAACATAACCAGAAAGCCATTTTTAATTTCTGAAATAAGTCTAAAACGTGTTCAAAAATCAAATACGGAACTTATTTACACCTAGTTACACTTTTTAGTCTGTCCTACTCTGAACTTGATAACAAACAGACCTTGTATGTGGTTTTTGGCGACTGCAAGGAGCCGTATTCATTCGAGTCAGAAAGATCAGTTTTAATGCATTAAAAAAGTTGAAAAATATCGTATTTTTTAATACTTTACTTTTCACCCTAGCAAAAAGTACTTCTTTTTGTTTAGAAAAACAAAACCAAATTAAAACCAAAACATAAAAAATAAACGAATAATTAATAGTAATATAAAATAATTATAGATTAATAACAAAACTGCCTATTGAAGCAGAAAGTGTTATAATCTAACAACTTTTTTATATATATTTCTTGTTCTTACTCTAATAAAACAAATCACTTTTAACTTTTCCCCTGAATGTGTTAGACAATCTTATGGTTTCAAAACACGAAATCTGGGACTCCCTTTTTGTCTTTATTTTTTTATTTGTAAAACGTTTGGTTAATAATGTATCTCCAACCGTTTTCAATTGGTAAACCACTAAAAACTACTCTAAAAGCTATGATCTTATATATTAATCGTTGTTCACTAAAGCTTGATCGATTTTTCACGGTTTAGCCAGATATTTTTGGTGTCAACTCTAGGCTTGCTCACATTCTGGTTGTTTAGAATTATTGCACTTTCTTTAATTTTTTTATTTTCAGTGTTTCTTTTATTCATACTTTTTGCTTCAGACCATTGTATCCGGTGTTCTTTTGACCATGCATGCGGCAACCCCGACCTCGATGTTTCACCTCGTTCCGTATGTTTTTTTGTGTTTTTTAACCTAATTTAGGGGCCTTTTTGTTTTCCCAGTGGGTGAAATATTGCTGGTTTTTTGTCTTTAGCGTTTCGATTAAAAATTAATTTTTTCATTCTTACCCCTGCGTTTTCTAGCCTGCTGTTCTTTAAGTTGACTGCAACAAAAGAACTCTGTGTAATTATTCTTTTTTTTAATTATATTTTTTTCAAAAGCTTTCAAATTATTTGAAAAATGCTTTTCCTATATGCATTTATTATTGGTTGTTTTTTTACTCAGCCGATAGTAACAACCATGGTAACAAAAAAATATCTACAGATTAGCTTAGTTTTTTTAAAATAAAAAAATTTGTAAACACAGGGCTTTTAGGTGACTGTCCGGAAACTATAAAGAGTAACAAAATGCCAACACAATTTTTGTATTTCTGGATTTTGTTCTTTTAAAAACCATAAATAAAACCGAAATTTAAATTAAAAAAATGAAACGGAGTGTTTAAAAACAGGAATGAAACATATTTTCCCGGCCATGTTTTATTCTCTCAGGTTAATTTTTGGTTTGGTTTAAAAAAGGAAATTAGTATTTTCAAAATTTTGGTGAGCAGTAAGTACTTTGGGGGGGCATATTTAACGTTTTTTTGACATTTTCTTCTTTACCCCTTTTTAGGGGGGTGGAATTTTTTTTTTTTTTTTAAAATACGACCTGAGTAAAAACTTCTGGTGCAACAAAAAATAAATTGCTCTACTGGTTACGGAATTATTACCTAATAAGTTGTTGCATTAAAAAAAAATTTTTCAATTAATTTTAAATTATTTAATCTATTATACCCCCGAAATTATTCCCCAAAGCCCCCAGAAATCCAAACACTTTTTTTAATCCTTCTTTAAATGAATTTTCAACCCCTTTCATTTTTGATGTTAGGAAGCAAAACAGATTCAAACACCCCTTCCCCATCGGAGTTGTAGGTACAGTACCATTTTTTTCCTTTTTTAAAAAGCACCATAAAAAAATCATTTAGTCAAATCTGGCAAACGAGCAGGCCAGTTGACCCCCACCCCCTTTTACCAACCCCAAATTTTTTAAATATTTGATAAAAATAATTACGGGATAGTATTGCATAAATGCGTCCTGTTAAAAGTATAAACCAATCAGTAATTATGTGTTGGTTTAGTAATGAATGAATGAAGTAAATGGTTTTTTAAAAAATCTATGTACACCTGTTCTTTAAATGTCCTTTAAAAAAAGCGGACCATTAACTATATTAAAAAAAGCCTCAATATCCACCATAAAAAAATACCAACGCAACTCAAAAATGATAGTTTTGAGAAAACAACGTTTAAAGTTTTAAAGGTTAGAACAATTTATTGTAACTTTTGTAATATGAAAGTTATTATTATTATTATTATTATTACAAATTATTTTTTTTAACGTGTTTACTTTAAGATTATGTAAATGGAAAATTTTATAATTTTATATTATTAAAATAATCTTGAATAAACTGAAGAAAAACAGCATAAATTTGGAGTTGTGGTAGTATTGCATTAAAGAATATTCAAACAAGGTACCATAAAGTAACTTAAGTGCGATGTTTTAACGTTTAATTCTATTGTCTACTTAGAAAAAAAAAACACTTTATATAAAATAGGTTTATTAAAGGATTGATCAAAATACAGAACACTAAATGGCAGATAATTTTTCAAAAAATGAATGATATTTTCCTGGAATCGCCCCCTCCGATACAAAAGAAAGAAGGGTCCTTTTTCTTTTTTGAAATTTTTGGTGGTTCATTGTAGACATTTTTAATAATAGCGGTGTATTTTTTCAACCTGCTATTTTTACGACCTCTTCGTCATTTCAAAAAACGTGTTTCATTTAAATTATATTTAAAAAAATTGAATATGGGGATCTTTCAAACTCCAAAATCCTGATACTAGGCTAGTTTATTTTTCGTTTTCGGTGCTAAGGTAAAATTTTTTCCAATTTGGCTGGTCAGCTCTTTAAAATCTTTAAAATCCTTTTCCATTTTGGACCTATATGGTAAACCATTCTTTTTTTCCAAAGGATTACTGGTATCCATTGTTGCGGAATATAAATAGGCTCCTTTGAACTCTTCGTTTTTCTCCCTATACAAGAATTCATAGAATGCCCTTATTTAGCAGTGCCCTTCCCATCAGCAGTATTATAAATTGTCAAATTATAAGGGAAACTTGCTTTTATTAAAAATGAAATATCTCCCGATGGCGTGGAAGCACAGCCCTCATATACGGCTACAATTTGTTTATCTTTTTTTTGGATGATCATGATGTCTTTAGCCTTTTTTTTTCGTGACAACTCTTTATCCTTCAAATGGTTTTCATACTCCAGTTTCATCCGATTTTTTTTTCATTATTTGATTTTTTGAAATTCCAAGTAATCTTTTATTTTTTTTTGGTTTTTGAAAACCTATGTTTATTCTGTATTAAAAATCTGTTCAAATACATTTTTCACAAATGGTTGGCCATCTTTTATTCATTTTAAGATAAAACGATATAAGTACATGTTCATATACCCTCAAAAAAAATTTCTTGTTTGTTTTTAGGTAATGGATTCTATCTTGGAAAAATCAATTGACTTTACACTTTGCCAAACTTGGATCTAACTTGGGTTGCCCTTTTTGCCTCGCCTTTCGGGGTTTCAAGCCGTTGGTTGCATCTTTTTTGAAGGTATCGAATCTGGTCTCCCCTATATCAAGGTAACATAAAAATTTTTTCAAACCCTCACCTTTGCCCGCTTTGGAGGAAATGCTTGATTTTTCGAACGTCTGCGTTTTCTTGTGAATACCTATACTTTGGCTCCACTGTGTTCTTTATAGAAATAAAGCCTTTTGTATCATTTGTCTGGAATATCCTAAAAATTTAAAACAATTTTTCCCTCTCCGAAAAGTTTCATTTTTGTCTGATTTATCGCGGTTTCCCCACCCTTCTTTCTCCAACTAAATTTTCTTTTGCGGACTCTAAGACGCCGGCATTTCTTTTTCTTTTTTTACGTTTTCTTCCAAGTAGATTGATCTTTTTTGTTTATGACTTCTTTTTAAATGGTACCAACTTCGAAGTTTTAACGAGCTGATCGTCCTGGTTTTTTGGGGTCCCATATTTTTGGTTTGTCAAAGATCTCATATTATTTCGATTGTTAGGGTCCAAGTTTGATCATCGGTCAAAATTTCTTTATTTTCGTTGTGTTCATTTATTCAAATGTCTGTTTTTTTTCCGAAATTTTAACTCGATTTTCCAAGGTGTCATCAATTAAAGGTTTGTCCATCACTCTCTCCTGCGATAAATTTTGTAAATCTCCATCGCGTTTTCTATCTTATTAAAAGGGTTTCTTGGGCACACTAAAACAAAACGATAAATAATGTTCCTATTTTATAACCCTAAAAAAAAATTTAAATAACATTAAAATTATCAGATTATTTTATACTTACTAAATTAAAATACCTGTCTCTAATTCTTTTTCGGGATCCCTGTTATTTGGGTGATATCAATATACCGCGGGAAAAACTTGCATCACAATCGTCTTCTGGAAGGGACTTAAATCCACCTAAAAATTTAGGATTACAAATCAATAGTTTTGTCGTTTTTAATTGCCTTAACTCAGGCTGGTTAATGGATACGTGAAAACAAAACGCACTGAGCACTAAAACATCAGGCAATTTGTCTCTAGCCTTAAAATAAAAATATTTTGACAGCCTTACGAAAACGTGCGGAGATAACAAATATCCACCCAATATTTAGAAAAAAAAAGGCAAAACAGGTTGGTTAGAAAATTTACTTTTCCGATTTATTAGGCGAGGACTTTGATTTAAGCTTTTGCTAACTCTCTAAATGTCTTGCTCGTTCACTCATTTTCAGTCAATTACTTAATTGGTTGTTATAAACTTTAATTATTTTTTAAAAATGTAAACAATTCTTTAAAAGTCTTATGAATTTTAAAAACGATTCCGACAAGTCACCACAAGTCAAATTTACACGAGAATAAAAACCTGTGGAATAAAATCTTTAAATGCAATAGTAACACATCTCAAAATGCTGTACTTTCGAGCAGGCCAGTTTATTTGGGTATCCTCAATGCAATACCACCGCAATTTAAAATATGTTACTCTTGCATTTAAAATATTTATTTTTGATTGGCATCTAACATATCTACCAGAAAAAAATCTATTATTTTTTTGATTGGACTTTGCAAAGAATCTTTGTTAAGTATTTTTTCCGGATAAAAAATTGTATTTTTGGGCGGTATTGCATTGGGGGGTATGTTTGGAAGAGATGTTGATTTAACAGTTCTCATCCAACAGGGTTATTTGGCGCTATCAAAATGTGAATCTGCGCTAATAAAAGTAACGAAATCTTTTCTGCTCAAATTATGGAAAGAAATTTCCAGAAAATGTTACGTTTTTAAAACGGTTCTTCGCTATTTTTCTTGTGACCCAATGCAAAAGTTCTTGCGATTTTCAATTCTTGTCCGTACAGCTCTTGGTAAAGCGTAGTGTGTTAAAGATAAAACTTATACCTGTGCAAAATAAATATAAAAAATAACCGAGGTTTGGCTCATTTCAGCAACTAAAGCAAGCCGATTGCCATTAGCTCCGCCCCTAAAATCTAATTGCCATTTTCGTTTGTTTAAAATCTAGTCCAAATTTGGGATTTTTTATTGCCAGTCAAACGACCTCTGGTTTCCAATCTTTTGAATGCTATATGAATTTCGGGATATTCGGAAACCTTTCAGCCAATACTCGTGCAGCCTCCCTAAAATTCTTTCTGCTTTCCCCCAAAACTAACACGTCAAAACTCTCAACTGACTTAAAAAGATTTTCATGGAAACGCGTCTTAGTTCAGTAAACATCTTCGAATTATTTTTAATTGTTATTAAACGATCTTTAATTATAATTCCTTAACCAGGAGAGCAATTTAAATTTTTTTGCTCACAGATTAAGTTTTTTCCGTAGATTCATATTCTGAAATAAAAAAAACCCATCATTCCATTTTAAAATTCCAAAGTTAGCCCCACCTCTCAATAGGGGATTAAAAAATAACGTAAAATAAGTCAAGCTCTGTACTTACTGTATTATATCACTTCTATAAGCCTAGTAGATAAAACACAACGCGGCTGCCGCACAGCGTCTGACGCCTAGTACTGCTTTTGTGACAATTCATTTATCCGGTTCTTTTCGAGCGTCAGACGCAATCGTCAACCCCTGGCGACTACAGACGCCGCGACCCTACCCCTCTCGAGGTAGTCAAGCGTCAGCCGCCGCCCGTTGTCAAAGTCGTGCCTGTACGATGTCGAAAGTTTATTTTCCGCAGAGGAAGATGAAATATTGGGGAAATGCGTTAAAAAAAACCCTTGCCTTTACGACTTAAAACTATTATCATATAAGGATCAAAGAATTAAAGATTCAGCTTGAAGGATATTGCAGGAGTTGTTAAAAAAAAAATAAATAATGGATGAACTTGTTCATTTTCTTTAAAATGCTTTTCAGTAAACTTTCTTCGTCCTCAATTTCTTTTATATAAATTCACTAAAAATATTTATTTGTTCTCGACATTTTTTCAGAAAACTCTACTTTTTTGACAACTGATCACCCCGCGTCGACACTTCAAGGAAATGGGGGTACTGGCGTCAGACGCCGCGGCAGCCGCGTGCGTCATCCACCCCATAGAAAACGTACCTTAAATTTTGGTTTTTGTAACATAAAAAATAAACCGGATTTTTTTTATTAAATTAAAAAAAAAACAAAATATGTATACTGAGAATTGACAAAAAACTTTTTTACTCCTCTATTTTTTTTTGACAAATATACCTCAAGAATGTACACTAATAGACCAAAACAAAATTTAATACAAGCACGTCTTATATATTTGTGTAATTTTATAGCTCAATATGATTGTGATTTTAAAATAGAAAAACCATAAACATCAACGGCCTGGCAGTCGCGCATACATACGTACACCATGAATTCCCTTTTTCTCCTGTTTTATCTTACTTTGTTGCCGATATTACACTGTTTTGACATTTACACCACTTTATTGTATTTTATGTTTAGTTGGAAATTAATAAGCAAAAATTATTCTTCCATTGGTATAAATAGGTCGACATAAAATTATTATTTTGATAGACTTACCCGATGCCGTGCTAATAAATTAGTTCTGTAAATATATTCTTTATACTTTTTAGTCCAATCATTATAGATTTTTTTTTTTTATTAATGTTAACAGATATCGACTGCGCCATGTCTTGGGAAAAACCTGTAGATTACTAAAATAAAAAAACCAAAACATTTTTTTATCAATAATATTAAAAAGGGTCTTTTTCGTTTTTTCTTTAATATTACAAAACGTACTGGCTATATCACTTATTCATAAAAAACGTTTGCAGAAAATTCAAAAACCTACAATGGTTTTAAAAATCTATCTGACCATTTTCACCGGGAAAACCGAAAAACAGCCCTTTTTTCAAAAATTCGTATCTCCGTTAATTTTCAATATTAAGGGCTGATTTTTGGGAAATGATTGTCAATAATATACTTTGAGCTGCTGAAAGAAAAAATTGTCGCATTAATAGTTTTATTTAATGCATTATAAACAAATTACGCCCTATCTTGCAAGTGCCGTAAATATTAGGCAATAGTCCGATTTGAAATTTTAAAACGGTTTTTTAAAGTTAACATTAAAAGTTACAAACATTTTCCCCCTTTTTTAAAAGTTTGGGAACATTAATAAAAATGCTTGTGAACAAAGGGGTCGAGCAAAAATTCGAAACCCGAGACGGGAGGGGGCCCCCCCGGGGGGCCCCAAGGGGAAGCGAGAGACGGACTGTGTGCATGGGCGCTCAACGGAATTTTCCTAGACGCGCTATGTTCACAAGCATTTTTACCAATTTTCCCCCAAATTTTTTTGAAAATGTGAGATATACAATTTGTAGATTTTAATCTCTTCCTCCCCGTAACTTTAAAAATCGTTTTAACATTTTAAATTGGACCTTTTGCCAATTCAGGGCATTGAAAGATAAAGGCTTAATTTTTTATAGTGCGATTGAAAAAAAACTATTAATAAACTTTTATTTTTGAGCCAAAGTATATGTTATTGACTATCTTTTCCCCAAAAATCATTTTAAATTAAAAATTACCGAGATTCAAATTTTTTTAAAAAAGTTCTGTATTAAGCGTTTTTTTTATTTTTGGTGAAAAATGGTCAAAGGGGGTTTTTTTAATATCCATTTGTAGGTTTTTGCATTTCTACAAACGGTCTTTTATGAGAAAAGTGATATAGCCAGTCCTTTTTTTAAAAAAAAAAAAAAAAAGGTCTTTTTTAAAAATTGTTTTTACCTAAAAAAATTGGTTGATTTTTAATTTTAGTAATCAAAAGGGTTTTTCAAGAAGTAATTTTTTTTAAATTAATTAAAAAAATTTTTTTTGCTATAATGATTGACATTTTACGTACAAACATTTATGGGTATCTAAAATTAGAATAAATTATTATTCTCATCCCCGACAAAATAAATTACAACCAGGGGAGGGGAAGGGCAACAAACTTTGTACGATTTTCCTAATAGTTGGGTAAAAAAATTTTTTTGGAAAAAAACACACTTAGATTTTTTATTATTTTTGTAATCTTATTTTAAAACCCAAAAAAAATTATTATTTTAACCCTGCTAAGAAATAAAACTTGACATGATTTTTTTTTTAAATAAATGATACTCACAAACCATATGCTCATTTTTTGGGCGTTGTTTAATAGTTGAAATTAATATTGAAATAAAAATTAAGACTTTCCAAAATAAAAAAGAAAATTAAGACCTGTATTCAATATACAACTAAAAGTGTAACTGGACGTTTCGTTTGTCTAATTTTAAAATTTTAAAAAACAAAAAAATACTTTATTATTTGACCAGTCTATTTACTTCATTAAATATTAATGCACAAAAGTCATTATTATGTATTTTAATTTTTTTAAATAAATACGAGTATTGTATTGTAATACGATTAAAGCAGCCAATAATCTTTACTAATAAAACATCATATTTAATAACGAGTTTTGTACATAAAAATAATTTTGGTATATTATCAATTTATACCAATTCTGAGCTGATAAAAGGGGCATTAAAAGCCGATATGGTCCTTGAATATTTATTAATTCCTCTGGACCCAAGAATTTTTAAAAACTCCGGAAACCAAAAAAAAAACCCTTCTAAAAAAAAACGTTTATAAAAATACATAAAAAAAAATTTATTAATCTTTTGAAATACTCAACACCTTCCAAAGCTTCACTATCCAAAAAGTATTCGATGAGTTTTTATAAAAAAAAATGAGCATCAAAAATGCTCATATTTTTTTAAAAATTAAAGGAAACGTCAAAAATCGAGCAAAAAATAAATTTGGTCTAGATTGAATATTCTAGAGAAACAAAAAAAAGGGAAAAAAACAAAATATTATATCCCGGTTCCTTTTCATATGAACTTGAGTTATGAAAAAAAAGCATTTTTTCGGAGTAATTTAAAAATCTGTCCGTCCGTTTGAAAGTGTAAGTAGCAGAACGCCTTTCGAGATGCGGACATGACGCTTTATGGCCGGCTATCTCAAAAATATCAAATTTTTGACAAAAGTGAAGGGCATCATTTTTGCATAATGAACTGCTCTTTTTTTTCCAAACAGGAATTGGGAAAAGGGCATATTTTGGGAGATATCGGCCAAAATAGTAAAAACGGTTCCGGGTTTTTTGGGGCCATTTTCAGGCCCTTTGGGCCCTTTTTTACCTAAATATTTTTAGGGGGCATTTTAAAATTAATACGCAAATGAAAAAAAATTGTGACGCCCAACCGACCTTCAGGTTTGGGTTTTTTTTTGGGCCTTCCTTTACTGGGCTAAAAACGAATAAAATTTTATATTTATAAATTTTTTCGGTATTACAACACAACAACCGATGTTACCAAATCCTGGTTTGTTTTTTCCCTTTTTTTCCCTTATAATCACTTAATTTAACATTCTTATTAATATTTATTGTTTCAATAACTTATTGTAATATATTAATGTATTTAATTTGTAAAGATTACAAAGAAATAATTAATAAAAAATTACATGACTCGTGAGTCAGTATTGAAATGTATGTTTTAAAACAGCCCGTCCTCACGTACAACTTTCAAAACTAACGAGAGAGGCGCCACTGGTGTTTACGCAGGTTCTCTACTTATTTTTTTTTTTTGGCAAACCCCAAATAATATTTTTTAAATAAATAATTCGCCACAAAAATAATAGAATATATCTTTTCCTATTTTTCTTTTACTTATTATTTATATTGGATTTCATATTTATGTTATCATAGATATTGCAAGATCAAAGTCCTTAAAAAAAAATAAGATCCAGGTCCGTATTAAAAAAAGAATTTACTGTATTAAAGGGCTTTATCGTTTAACGTTTTGCTTTTTAATAAAGTCCCAATTAAAAGATTTACTTATAATAGGATTTTTATAAAACCAAATAAAAGATGACTTTTGTCCGATATCTATTTAAGATAAGTTCATGGTATTTTCTGAGTAACATAGATTTACATTTTTAGAGTTTTATTTTTTGATATTTTTAAGATTTTTGTTGAGGAGCGTCACATATTGGGTAAAGATACAACAAATATTGTCCCAAATTTTTTATGTGCGGCTATGAACAATTTTTTTTAATAAATTATATTTAGTCCAGATTAATTAAATGCACTTTTATGATTTAAAAAAACTAAAAATATTGTGCTTTCATAAAAGAAATATCAAAAAAAATTAAAACCTTTCGAAACAAATATTTTTAAAAAGGGGCTTCTTCTGGAACTGAAATCAAAAGTTTGTTTTAAAGTTTTTTGTATTAGTTTCTTGGTAGAAAATTTTTTTTAAACCCAATTTTTTTAAAAAAAGACGGATTAAAAAATATAAAGACATAAATTATTGTCAAAAGTAAAAAAAAGGAAATATTTAGCTTGGCACTACTCTTTAGAGACCCTAGATAACAATGTTAAAACTCAAAAGATATACATAGGTATCTTAAGTAGGTAATTATGAAAATATCGAAAAAAAAACCATCCCAAAGGGTTTTTGTTTCAAGCTTTAGTCCCCGTAAAACTTAATATTTTAAAGATTATGGTTTGTCCTACTTTTATTGTTAGAATACGCCCCGCCCTAGAAATATTGTTCGATAATTTTGGGAGATATAAGGGCCCTTAAGCATTGTTTTTAATCGAAATAAAAGATAAACATTCTGGAGGCACAACGGTTCTAAAATAAATCGAAAAAAATACCAAAAAGCCCTAAAAATGCAATGGAACTTTTTAGTTCTGCAAGTTTTACATTTATTAGATACAAGGAAAAAATTTAACAAACTTAGTTAATGGCTAGTGCATTATTATCCATTTTAAAGGTATGTAAGAAACACTAAAAAATATTTTTTTTTTCTGAAATGAACGAGATACTTAAAGGCAAAAAGTTTAAAACGCCTCATCCAAAACAGCATTTTACTTATAGTAAAAAATAAATTGTTTATAATTTCCGCTAAGCTTTTTTTGTATCTGTGAGCTTCACTGGATTGGCGCCAGTCTGTGGCTATTTTTTAACCCTCTATTTCAGATTTAATGTCTCAACCCTTTGCCGTCTTATTCTTTCTCGTTAACTCATGCTCCAATAATAACGGACGATAACGTCTATCGAAAACTTAATTGCTTTTTATATTCATTTTTAATTTCCCGATGATAAATTTGCATCTCAAATTGAGGGACGAACTGATTAAAGAAATCTAGGAGGAAAAACACTTTCGAATTAATGGTAGCGCAAAAAATTTAAAATATCTGATTTAGTCGACTAAATATCATATCCGTAGATAAGCTTGTATATTTTTTCAACACATAGGTTTTTGATTTATTGAAAAACCCTTGGACCCGTGTTGATTCCAACTGGGGTTATGGCACATTTACTCTTAAGCATTTTAAAAATTTTTTTTAATGTTTATAACAAGGTATAGCTGTCTCAAAGTATACCGTGTTAGCTCTTTTCATTTAGAATTATACCCCGGCAGCAATAAAACTGCGGATCGGTAGGTTTAAAGGACAAAAAAACATAATAATATAAAGATTTATAATTTATTGTTTATTTAGGTAAATCTTAAAATTGGGGGAAAAATTTAAAAAATGCAAAGTTTTAATAATTTATACTGCATTATCTATACATAATTTTATTTTTAATCTAAATATTTAACTAATTTTGTTTCACTATCAGAGTCATCATTGAGATTAATTACAATAGGATTTATGTTGTTTTTGGGGAGAAATGTAAGAGTCCTCAATTTTTTTTAAAGTGCTGTATGAATTTTTTTCCGTCTAACTGGTAGAGTAATTACATGTTTTATCAAATTTAAACACTGGGACTTAAAGGGTTAACATTTTCGTCGATCTTTGATTTTACTTTTTCCCAAAAAGCTCATGGGTTAAACATACAAAACGGAGGAAGCCCTAAGACATATTTTTTTTTGCTATGAATTCCAAAAGATGCGTTTTTTTTTTTAAATGAATTCAAAATAAATATAAATTTTTTAACAAATATTCCTGGATTTCAGTTTTTGAACTTGATGAATGGGCTTTTTGGGAGCAGACGGTGTGGTAGTTTTGTTATCCGTGACAATAACACTGTTGTTTGGAATATTTTTTAAAAAAATAATTTTGAAACCAGTTTTCAAAAAATTCTGCACTTTTATCCTCATGATAATCCAACTAGAACCTTAATATTCTTTGCAGACAACAGCAAGCAGTTTGGGAAAAACCGTCTTCGAACCAGGGGTAAATGGTAATGCGTTTTCCTTTATTTGAAGGTACTTTCGCCCGAAAGGACGGGGAACACCCCATCCTTTGATACTGTGTCGTTTTATCGAACCATGTTTCATCAAGGTAAATTATGGATCTTTTTTTAAATTTTTTTAATTTTTTAAGGTAATTAAACCCCGGGGGTAATCTGTGGGTTCCCTTACTACTTGTCTTTTGTCTATTTTGCGATTTAAATCCCATTTTACAAACAATCTATGGGGGGGGACGGCTAATATTTTATTGGTTTCTTTCGTCTAGCTTTTTTTTAGTTTATCCAAGGTAGGAAAAACCCCCGCTTTTATAAAGACAATAATTTTCCTTCTTATTAGGTCCTGATCACTATTGTCTATACGGTGAGATTAAAATCACTCGTTTTTTTTTTGTTTAATTCTTCACTAATAATAATACCCTTTTATCGATGATATTGGAGTTTTTGTAAGTAGACAGGTTTTTTAAAACTTCTTGTTTAATTAAACCTCTACTGATTAAAGTTTGTACATTTTTTTCACAACCTGTTTTGCATGTAATGAAAATTATTTCGACGCGACATAGTTATTTCTCGTAAAACAACTTTTTCAAACCACAGAAAAACGGTTTTAAAACTGCCACTAAAATATTAGCCAAAATATTTATATAAATTTAATCTAAGAAATATGGCCCACCCCTCCCTTTTATGAAAAAAGGGGGTTTACCAAAAAAAAGGTAATAAAATCAAAGGTTTATTGGGGTATGGTCCAAAAAGCCATAACGAAAACTTTGAGACAGACTATACCACTTATCTCAAAGGTTCGTTGCACATTATTTTGTGTCTGGTATATGCACAATTAGTAAGGACCCCAAATTTGATGTTATTTTATCTCAAATTAACATTCTTCGACGACAGGCACCAAATAACCAAAAATTGCGGCTACTTTTTGCATAAGATATATTTCATTTGGGGCTTCTGGGGAAATTTGTCGATTTGTTCTCTTGTCAATATTTTAGACTTTTTCGGTTAATATCCTTTACCCTTTCGCAACTAGTTTGTAATATCTGCTTATGTCCTGATTATTTATGTTCATCATCGCATTTAACATGGAGAATGTGACCAGAGCGGACGATTTCCATATTTTGGACTTTTCTTTAAAGTACGAAGGAGCACTATTTAACGCATTCTTCCGCTAACATTTTTCTGATTACACCATTTTAAAATACGATCATTATTTGAATAAATCGTCGTTTGTTCCTTTTGACCTTTTAAACTCTATGTAAATTATTTTCCAAAAAATGAGCTTTATTGGCAGCTTCTTAGATTTCCACCGGGAGAAATTCATTTTCTTGATCAGTTTTCATCAAACAAGAATTCAGATTATTTAACGTTACTTGTCAACAAAGAAATCAACAAATTCGATTTTGTTTACCTTAGCAAGTAATAAGACCTGAAAGTCCCAAAGATATAAATAAATCTGTACAGTTTTTATTTGGGCGCAATTTTAGGTGTTCGCGGATGCTTTCGAGCGAGAAAAGTTTACACGATTCCGACGTGGCAACCCCTGAAAATGCCCCCCCCCCCAAAAGTTAAAAATAAGTTTCCCGCGAATATTCCAAAATATGTGAATTGAAAATTTTGTTCAAACAAAAAATGAAGATCACCTTTGAAATCTAAAAAATGGTCCTTACCATTTTCGCAAAACAATATTTTTCGAAAAACGGCCGTCGAAAATCCATAACATTTCACACTGGATAGATGTCAAACGGCTAAAAAATGAGAGGAAAACAATTTTTTTTAAAACGCAAGAAAGATTAAAAGAAATTTTCGGATCATTGAATACTTGCTAAGGTCTATTATAAAAAAAAATGTTAATAACAAACCATTTTTTCAAAATATCAAAACTCAATGAAATACTCTCAAAATATTGTGAAAAAAACTTTACCGTTTTTTAATATTCTAGAAAAATTAGAATGGACCCAAACCATATGAAATGTAGGTAGGGTTTTCCCATTCCGATGAACTTTGAATGATTTTAATTTTGCCCCATTAATGCAATTCGTCCGCCCCTTATAAGTAAACCATTAAGATAGGCATTCTAGCGGTAGAGCGGAGCGAAATGAGGGGACTTTGGGCCCGTTATCTCGAAAACTAACAATTTTTCCAAAAAAATTATAAGAACCCTTTTTTTGATTAAAGGCAATCTTCATTTTTTCTTAACAAAAAAAATTTTCCAATTTTCAATTTTGGCAGATATTAGCGGGAAATTTTCGGCCTTAAGGGCCTTTTCACCCTTTTCCACCTGTTAATATTGATAAACTTTTTTCGCTCGAAAGCATCCCAAGAATTGGAAGGAAAAACAGATTTATTTAAAGTTTGTCCCTTCATTTACTGGACTACTAGATTAAATTAGAGTTCAAAAAATAATAATAGTTTCGACGATAAAAAATCATTAATTTGGACTTTAATGGTGATTGTATAATAAAAAAAGTGATTTTATTTTGTTTGAAGGCAAACTTCCTTTCACAAAATAAATGACACTTTTAGATTATATTAATAAGCTAAAATCATAGATAGAGAAAGCATTTCATTTATAATCGCAATCAAGCTACGGCCAACATGTTTTTGTTTATTATTGGCGATAAATGGTCGCATAGTTTGTACTTACTTGAAAAAGATAATCCCAAATTTTTTCCCCGGCACTGCCTTACCATTTTAATTTATTAAAAGTACTTACACAAAACTGAAATTTATACAATTGTCACAAAAATTATCCAAACAACAAAAAAAAATTTACTCTAAAAAAAATATTGAAGTTATCTGTCGAGCTAAGCCATGATTCTAGAGAGGTAACACCTTTTAAAAAAATGGCCCTCCAGTTGCAGATGGCGTTGTGTTCCAGAGGGCCGTTTTTAACTTTATTTTATATATTGCGGTCAAGGTCATTGGTTCTCATTGGTTCCCTAAGCTACATCAGCGCCTCCTAGTGAGGGTCACTTTTTGAGGAAAAAAAGCCAAAAAGAGGGTGATCCTTTACTTTCTAGAATCCATGAGCGAAGCTAAAGGTGGCGGAAGACGCTTCTACGAAAAATGCTATTGTCACGTTGTCGGTCTTTTAGTAGGCCAAAAAGAAAATGGTATTTTAATATTATTTTCTGTGTTATACTTTATATAATAAATATAACAAATATTATTTAATTTAAAATACAATAGTAGAGCTTATTTTGATGTAATTTTAGAAATAAATTAAGTAAAATTTAATAATAATATACTAAAAATGAAACAGAAAATGTTAGACGCTTTCGACAAAATAGATCTGTAGTAACCATTTTCCCGGGTTTTGGTGGATTTTATTTTTCGAATACAGAGGTTTATCATCGCTAGGCAGAACCTTAGAATGTGCGTTTAAGATGCCACGCTTATGCCAAATCGATGCTTTCTCCAGTTAAACTAACAGCTCATTGACTTATTATAAATAACTATAAACATTTACATTTCAAGAAATAATTTACCGTCAAAAAGATGAAAAAAGGACAATATGTTTTCAAAATAAATAAATAAAGATTTTTTTTCATATTTTAGTTAAATGTAGGCTTGTAAAATAATTAATACAAATTTGAATGATGCTTTTAAACTTTTGGTTTTATCTTTAAAAGTTAAAGTGGCATAAAATAAAAGACCGGTAGTCCGTCCATTCGCGAACTGAACAAAAGTAATTTACAGTGGTACATATTTCTGTCACCCTCATTTAAAGCACCTATTCACAATATTAATAAAAATAAGAGATTCTTCGAAAGACAAATCCAGAACCAGTGCAAGAAATTATGCATAATGTCCTAGTGTTCTGTCGCACTGAATACAAATTCAAGCACGGTATTTTCATTAATGCGAGGTGTGAAGCACTGTGGAAATGGTCAGGGCATAAGGCCATTTTGTGTGATGTCAAGTGCAGTCAGCCGAGACGTTTTGCTAACTTAATTTAGGACCAGGATGTGCAGTCCTTATGGCCAGGATAGCGAATACCTTTGCTGCATGTTCGCCATATAAGAATTCCTTTTGGGCTGGCTAGACAGATTTTCTATTTATTTAGATATATTAGAAATCAGTGGGCAGTTATATTTAATCTAATGAGGCAGAAAGAAAAATATAAAATAGTAGGGTCAATGAATACAAAAAACTGATAAAATCTGGAAGTGGTCAAGAACAGCTCCGACTTTGATACATTTTTTTAAATAATTTTGTTTTTCCGTGTTATTTAAAATAAGAAACCTTTTGGAGGGGACAAACAAATATTTATATTGTTAAAACAATATTCATGATATTTAAATGAAATATTTTTTAAAAATCGCTGTTACTTTTTAAATATTAAATTTCGTTATTTTTACACGCAATCCTTTTTGTAGATATTTTAATTTGCTACAAAAATAATTTTATAATAATTTTTCGTATTTTTTAGAGTTTCGAAGATATTTTATCGTTAACCTTAATTTCTGAAAGCAGAAATTTTACTCAATTGCCGGACTGTAATAATTGCTTTTAAGATATTTTTTATATATAATAATTTTGCTTTACTCACATATACAAAAAAATATGAAATTTAATTTTCATTTATATTTTGCGTATCGGAGATTTCATCTTCTTCAAGTGGTGGGTGGTTATCGCAGTCACTTCCACTGTAAACACTGCACGCCGGTGAGCAATAAAGGCTACTTTTTCTGCAGCCACATGCTAAACCACATCCTGTTTTGAAGGAGCAAAATAGGATTTTTTAGACGTTTTCAGGTGCTGCTGGTTGAGTCATTTTTACTTGTTTCAAATAATCGTCTTTTTGCCAACCCCATTCTTCAGGAGGAATTAGAGAATTAATTTTCCATTGCTATACTTATAAATAGACTTTCTTGATATGTTGTTTTGCTGCATCCTTTGTCGGAGGTAGTAAATGAAGTTGTACACTTTTATCTTTTGAATCTATGAAAGTTTTTGGCAGTTTTACCACCATACATTGTGAGTATATAACTTACACCTTCATTGACCTCTTCTCAACCCACTCGCCCTGTAAGTCCCCCCCGTGCCCAATCCAGGGACCAAAAACGTTCTCTGTCTCAGCCCGAGATAGAAAATATCATGGATACTGAGGCAGATGCAGGTTTTCAACCTGCTAAAAGCAAAAAAGCCCCGTGGGAAGAAATCCCATCCAATCCCTCAGGATAACACTGAGTTTCCCAAGCGTGTTGCTCCTAAGACCTTGTCCCAAACTGGAGCCCTCCGTGACTTCAGATTGATAAGAACAAGACAAACTCAAATTCCTGCAGGAGCTCACTGCAGGCAGCTCTTCTGCTCCTACAGCCACCACAGCACCTGCGGCCCCCAAGGTACAATCTCCTCCCCCAGTAGTGATCCATGACCATGACAAATGGTCTGCCATCTCAAAAGGCATTCAAAAAGCCGAGTGTAAATTTTACAAAGCCACCTTAACTAAGCAAGGAATTCGTGTTTTCCTGACCTGATGACTTCAGGGACAGCTTTTCTTGAGAAAAACCCATAAAATACCATTCTTTCTGCCATGAGACGGACAAACCTCTAAATGAAGTGTTTGAGGAGTCCCCGTCTTGTGCACAATGGAGGAAATCTCCGAAGAGCTAACAGAGTTTGGTTTTTCATCCGGAGGGAGTAACTCGCATGATGTCGGGCCATACCAAGGCCCCCATCCCGATGGTAAAAGCACGATTCCCGAAAACAGAAGAAACCATCTTTTCAATCAAACGGCTGCAAACATCAGCGTTAAGGTGGAACCTCTTAACAAAAACCTGAGGTTCCACAGTGCCACAAATGCCAGGGATTCTTGGCACACTAAAACTTTGTCATGGACAGGCCCGCTGCGTGAAATGCGGTGCCGAGCACCTCTCAAATGAGTGCAAGAAACAGAAAGATACCCCGGGACGTGCGCCAACTGCAATCAGCCTCATGCTGCAAACTACAGGGATGTCCAAAATTCCCCAGACTACCTAAAAGCACTGCTCAACCCAAGCAATCCACCCGTAACCCAGAGCGCATCCTACGCTCAGAAGGTAGCCCCTAAAACAACTCTTACCCAAGTTTCTGCCTCACAAGGTCAGTTTCAGGCCCCATGGACCGATTGGCTGCCTTCGAGGCGAAATTTGACGCCCTGAATGCTCAGTAAACTCCTTCCTCTTTCTTTTCCCTGTCCCTTGTCTTTGGAGTCCTTTTATGGACAACAAAATTCGCCCAGTTAATCTTAATATCCTTTCATGGAATATCAATGGCATCATCCAAAATAAACATGAGTTGGAAGACATTCCAGCTCTCCAAAGGCCCCACAAAAAACCAAAAATTCAAATTTTGGACTAAGTACTTCTTAGGATGGTACCCGGTACCTACAGGAAGGACCCGGGTACCACCCACCCCTGGCCTCTCGGCCTAGCCACTTAAAAATCCGATTTCTGGATTGTCCCGAGTCACTGGGGCAAGGGCCCCAGCTTCTCAGTCACTTCTTAAACCCCACTCCGCTAAGCCAGATTTCAGGCTAAGCCAAAAACTTCAAAACTCCAAACAACCGTGATAGCCAACATGGCAAACACGTAGTGAGGACTTGCTCAGCCAAAAGGAGAGCGAGGGGTGGTTGGCAAGCCTAGGGGGAGTTCGGAGGGCCTGTAAGCCCTACGGGATCCTTCCAGGTGGGACCCTTACTACTACTACACCTTCATTGAAAAGTACTTCTCACTTTGATTTTCAACGGTTAAAGTTTTAGGTACTGTACGTAATTTATAATCATTACTAAAAATTTTAATTACCTTTATTATAAAAGGCGGAGGTAGTATCACATCCAGTGAATGCATAAATAAATAAAAGATGCTCTTTTTTAATATTTCCATATTTACTTAACATAGTTTTTGTTGAATCAACTCGTTGTAAGGCATTATTTTTGAGTAGTTTAAAAAAACAAGTTTAATGTCTCCTGAAGAATGGAGTTGGCAAAAAGATTATTTAAAACCAGTAAAAATGACGCAACCATTAGCACCTGAAAACGTCTTAAAAATAATATTTTTATCCTTTAAAACAGGATGCGGTTCAGCATCAGCTGCGGAAAAAGTGGCTTGCATTGTTTGCAGTGAAAGTGACTGCGATAACCACCAACCACTTAAAGAAGATGATATCTGCGATACGCAAAATATAAATGAAAATTAAATTTCATATTTTTTATATATGTGAGTAAAGCAGAAAATTTTTAACATTTAATAAAATGTTTTAAAAATACTGATAAATAACTCTTTATAAAATTTTATTTATTTAAATGTTATCATATTTTCTTAAATATCTCATATGGAACATGTTTTTCAGAGTTATTTAAATCCTAAAGAAATATATAAATTTTTAATTTTGTTATGTATATTCATTTTATGTCAGTATTATTATTACAGTCCGGAAATTGAGTGAAATTTCTGCTCTCAGAAATTAAAGTTTACCATATCTTCGAAACTATGAAAAATACGAGAAATTATTATAAAACTATTTCGTAGCAAATTTAATTATCTACAAAAAAGATTTCGTGTAAATATAACGAAAATTAATTTTTAAAAAGTTACAGCGATTAAAAAACATGTTTCATTTAAATATCATATATATTGTTTAAACAATATAAATATTTGTTTGCAACTTCCAAAAGATTTCTGATATTGAATAATATAAAAAAACAAAATTATTAAAAAAAAAACTTTCAAAATTGTTCTTGAGGACTTCCAACTAAAATGTTTCATTGACGCTACTAAAAACAACTTTCTCCTTCTTAATGTTTTACAGAGTTTGTCACTAAAATAATTAATTGGTCGCAGTGGCGGCCGGTCTTAAGGGGCACAGGGGAACGTGCCCACCCTGTTTAAAATATTATTTAATTCTAATTCTAATATTTTTTGTAATATTTATTTTCATTCGAGTTTATGTCTATTGCCATGAAGTATACTCAAAAGTTACTTCCTACACGCCACCTGCGAGGATCGAGCATTACCGCACTCAAAACTAATTTCCGGGGAACACTCGAATTGTGCTCTTTCGAGCCCATAATCGCGAAGCATCGGACATCCTCGGCGTTCGCAATTTTTAGCAGAATGATGGGCACAAATTTGCGTGTCTCCAACTCCAACTACGAAAACTCCAGTAAAAGCGGTTTTGACTTTTGTGGTTTGCGCGCCGAAATGCATTATAATAATTTTATGAAGCTTAATTATTGGTGAATGTTTAAGTATTTCTTATAATGGAATCCGAAATAAATTCGGTTCGCTACTCTTAGAGAACGGTCCCTTGACGTTTGAACAGAAAGTTTTAGTTAAACAGAATGGTCGATTCGATCTACTCCTAATTTAAATATAAACTATTCAAGTTCAAGTAAAACTAGAACATATAATAGGGTGTTCAACAAAAATATTTACGATAAATATAAGTGGATTTGTGGTTGTCCGGTCACAAATAAATTGTTTTGTTTTGTGTGCATATTGTTTACGAACGAAATTACAGCTTGGACTCGATGCTTGACAGTGGTAAATTAAAAACTGAACTAACAGCCATTTACGACAGGGACGATACGCGCAGGATTGAAGGAGTTTTGTCCCTTTTAATGTTCTTATCCGACAATAATCTTAAAACTGTGTTTACAGAAACTTACAAACTCGCAGATATTATTTGTACAACACCAATGTCAACAAGTGAATGCGAAAGATGTTTTTCAACATTAAATCGCATAAAAACTTTTTTGAGAAATACGATGCTGCAAGGCTTAATGCCCTAGCTGTTTTATCAATTGAAAAAAAATTATACAATCTATATCTGACTTTGATAATAAAATGACTGATTGTTTTTTTAATAAAAGGACATAAGAATGAACTTTACATTTAAATAAGGCTTAATCACACTTTTTTCTATTATATTTTTTGTGCCCCCCCAATAATAAATCTTACGAGCCGCCACTGATTGGTCGTAAACGCTGTAAAAAAATAAAGGCGTTTAGCGGTTATAGATACGGCAAAGGTAACTTCGTTTTAAACATAGATATATAAGCAAAGGGAGATAAAACTGTTTACAATTAAAAGCAATCAAACATTGAAATAGTGTCTACCTCTCTAGACCAATTGATGGTCAAACGTGCTTAATACACATGCACCCTTGCCAATTGTCCTTTCTTGGAAAATTTTTAGGATATTGCTTTATTAATATTTCTTTTTTAAATTCTTAAAGAGATCATAGATCATAACATGTCGCTATGCAATAACTTAGTAGCAGCGACAGAAATATGTTTTTTAGTTGATTTTTATTTTGCTTTATTAATATTATTCTCAAAAATAATCATAACGGAATATTAACGGTCAAGATGGACAACACTGCTTTTTGTAGTTTATTCACAATTTGCGTACGCTACGGTTACGAAGGTCGTCGGTCAGCTAGTGGTAAATTTTTTATTTGTGTTGTGAGGCGGTGTTGCATTTCGTTTAAACTAGCTCAGAGACAGATTTGTGTTTTTAAAGTGCGGTTATAAGAATATTTTCTTAATATTTTATGTATTATTTTTAATGAACAGACTAGAAAATGGTTGTGAAGTGCCAGGTTTGTGGCAAGCTGGATTTTTGTAACAAAAATCTTTCGTTTCACAGGTAAGTTTAAACAGTTCTTTTATAAAACTTCACTTTATTGACGGGCAATATCATGGCGAATAAATAACATTTTGTTGTTAATACCTTTTATGTTATATTTTTGTGCAGATTAACAACGATTGTTTACTTATTTTAGCATAAAATTTGATAATATAATTCGATTGAAAGTAACCATCAAGGTATAGTTTTTCTAATAAACTTTTTTATAACTTAATATAGCAAATGAACGATTTCAATTATAAAATTTGTTTTAAGGTTTCCTGTTGACCCGAAGAGAAAAAAATTATGGTTTTTCCCTACTTGTATTTAAAAAGAATATGCAGTTACCACAAATTGCCAAAATCTTTCAGATTATTTTGATCCTTGTGATATTATCACAAATAGGAATGAATAGTTAGGTAAATATTCTTGGATTAGTTAAGAATGCTTTAATATTGTTACTGAATACAATAAATTATATGCAAAAAAACAGTGAAATTTTTTCTCACCTTTTTTCTTTTCTCGTAATCAAAAAACATTAAAAACGTAGAAGGTAAAAATACCTATTTAATTTAGAAAAATGAAATTTAGTTACAAGAAAGGGTCCTAAAAATAGATTTTTTATTTAAATCCAAATCCCAAATTTTAATTTTCCTAAAAACTTCCAATTATATTTTGATCTTCGTACTGAACTAAACATTTTTTGGTCTATTAATTTCCTCCTCTCACTTTTACAAAATGGTATTGCATGCGTTTTTGATCTAATTAGTGGACTTTAAGGGTGGCTGTCAGATGATCTGTTATTCCTTTTTATGACATAAAAGTAAATCTATAAAAATCGGTGTGGATAGCGATGAAGATAAAAACACGGGCAATTGCGATAAAGTTAAAAAAACAGATTTAAGCATTTTATTATGTATGGTTAACGGTTAACAATGCCAGTTTTTAGAAGTAAATAAAGTTTAATTATTTTATTGAACCAATAGGTTTTATTTACTTGCATGTTCCTCGAAACAGCCCAAAAAAGTTGTCATGGCACTTTATTTGGACTGAGTCTCATAAAATAGCTATTTTTTGGATAATATACTAAAAAAATATATGTTAGTAATTTTCTATAGATAAATAGTTATGGAAACGAACTACGCCACTGGTGGCCCGCGACGTTTTGCGCTGCTAAACATTTGCGACGTTACCTGCAGGGAATTTTTTTATCGGAAGTCTTTTTCTTACACATTATGAATGTTACATACATACAACAAAAGCCAATTTATGAATGAACGGTTATATCTCCCTTTGCTTATATATCTATGGTTTTAAATGACCTAAATTTAAAATCATAACAATTATATTATACAATCCAGGGGGATCCACTAATTATGTGAGGTGTTTTTCTTTATATTGTGAGATTTGGTAAGATGTCGTTAGATCCCCCTACCCCTTACGTGAGATTTACTTTAGGTTTTATAAACAACTTAATTTATTTACATTTCTTTTGCCACTTGTAATAATAAAAATATTCAGTAGGCATGAACATTTTTAGTGCACGAAATGGGATCCTAAAAAGAAATCTTTTAAATACGTTTTTAATTGTCGATAATAACAATGAATATTTTTTGATTTAAAAGTTGACGTAAGATTTTAAATGATCCCCCATCCCTTTCTTTTCCAGATTTGCATTCCTCGTCGAATGAACTATCGCTTATATTTTTCGAAGCCTTATAACTATTTTGCGCAGGAAACACACTTCTCGACTAGACTACGCAGTATTAAAATATGATTGCAGGAATAAATTAACATTTCATTTCAAGAAAATAATATTACAGGGAAGATTAATAATTACGATTTTTTGAAATCCTTTTTTATTTGTTTTATAGCATAGCGCGGACATTAATTTGCAGACCTTAAAATATTTTTTACTAAGAACTACTTTAATTTTCAACCGGTAGATGGAAACCTCTGACCGCTCCGCAAATAAAGGTAAAAAGCTTGTTGCCGAGGCAAGTATAAATACAATTTTAAAACAAGAAGGTAATGATAAAAACTTAGAAGTTTTATTGTGACTTCTACACGGGTAGTTTAACTTTATTATAATTCTTCAATACAAACGTAATTTAAGAAACCTTTCGTGATGTGCTAACAACTTTTTGCTTCACAGAGTATATAATAAAACTCATTTAGTTGGACCCGTTCCCAATTTTCTAATCTTAAAGTAAGATTACAGAACGGACAAAAAGAAAACAAATTAGACAAGCAAGGAAGTGCACCGCACAAGCACGGTAAAAAGTGGAACCGAGGAGACTCCGCAGCAAATACGTAAATTGAAGTTGTAAAACTCTCAAGAATGAAAATCTCTAATTTATCGTTGGTTAAAGCGTTATAAATTACGCGGTACGTATACAATAATTCTTAGCAAACATATATTACTTAGTTCTTTGGTTACCACAGAGCTCCATTATTTGCGGCGCCGTGTCTTGGAGAAGAAAAATTGGCGCAGCTAAATTTCATAGATTTATTTGCGATAACACCAAGAAATACCAATTTGGGTTAAAATATCCGGGTTAAGTTAAAAACAAACCGGACAAATTTATATGAAATTTCTTCCAAATACATAACTAACAAACAATTCATAGGTTTCCAGAAGCTCTAACGATATTCTTACAACTAATATCAAAAATATTTTTTCTTTGAAACGTTCTTACCACAACGATATGGGTAGGTACTTCCGGGTATCAAAGAAAGTATTTTACACTAGTTTTCTTTTGTTGCTATTAAAGATACTAGGAGCTTTTCTTATCAATTTTAGCGCCCTGGACTATAAACCACAATTAGTGCCCTAGGTCTAGGCATTGAAATTCTTAAATATGATTTTTTGATATTTTATTGCAGTTATAAATAAAATTATTTTGTTAAATAAAGTTTTCGTTAACCAACATTTTATTTTTAGTAAAAATACACAAAGCTTAAGGATAACAAGAATAGTGTATGGCAATGCCTAATAATTTTTTATGATAAGAAATAGCAATAAATTAATTTTAATTTTTTTTTATGTTAATAAATTCAATTTTATTTGCACTTCAATAAAAGTAATACATAATAAAAATAAAATAAAAAATATATAATAATAAAAATATTTTAATAAACATCAAAAAATTTTCTTTAATTGGTTAATTTGTTTGTTTTTTGTTTCGTTTTTTCCTCTATATTATGTTTATGGAAATAAATAAATAAAATATTTTAGTCTCTTTTGTAATAATGTTATTTGTAATTTATTATAAAATAGCGACCTCTATTATTAACTTTAAATTTAATAACAGCTTTTATCACATTTATTAGCTACTACTATCGAAAGATAATACCCTATAAACTCCAATAATAACTATTTTTGGGTTAAACAGCGACTAAGTCGCCGTTAAAAGAAGCGGCGACCGTCACCGATATACCGGTGACTTAAAAATCGTCGTTAAGCTCATCTCCAATGTGCATGACCAGTGAGACCGTGAGCCACGAACGCACCTCACTCAGTGGTCTTACTCGGGGTGTGCATTCATCCTTTCCCGAATTATTAATTGAGATACGGAGATTTAAGCATATTTAAAAATTCCTCATCATTTTTTTTAGTATGGCCCAGAAGATACTAAAATTTGACTTGCGTATATAAAGTGTAAAAAGACAACTTGTTATTTAACCGGAAATAAAATACCACTCCTGGTTTAGTCAGGAGTGGACCCACGTCATGTAGGGCTTAAAATTCCCTTTGCAACTATATACACATCACAAGATGCCATTATAAAAAAAGCGGCATAGGAAGCATTTTTGCCAAAATAGTATGGCGGCAATCTGAAGCTATCAATAATTTTTTAACAACTTGCACCAGTAATATATACACGTCTGGCAAGGCAAGAGCTTGAATGGCACTTTTAATGCAATAGAGTGTAGAGATGAGCAAAGCTGCGATTTTTCAATCGCAATCGAAACTGTGATTGCGAGTGTTTAATCGCTGCGACTGTAACCTGCGATTGCGATTTTGATTTTTAAAATTGGTAAACGACGACGATGGCGATAAATTGCGTTAGTTGTTAGTTTTTTAACACCGAACTTGCAGATTATTTACATTTTCCTTAGCACGAACGGCGCGAGTTGCGAACAAATCGCAATCGCAGCATGTTATAGGATCCGGCGTCTAGCGCCAAGAAGAACTCTCGGCCTCGGGCCTAGCATTTGTAAAACACAGTGACTTCCATGTTTCTTTAAAGCGATGTTGGTTGTCTTAAAAGTTAAACTCGCCTGATCGCTAATGATTCAATCACAGTTTGCTAAGAAGAGTGATCGCAGGTTGCGACTGCGAGTTTTAAATCGCTGCGATTAAATCGCAGTTCGCGATTTTTTGCTCATCTCTAGGCGAGTGATAGGGTAGGCCGGACATTCATTAATATCTCCGTCTCCACTGGTCCTAGAGTATTGCTTCTGGTGTCATTTTAAAGCAAATCGAATGCTTTATTGAACTACATGATCAGCAATTTCTAAGCAATTTCCCCAGTTGCGATATAACAGGTAGGATGACTTTTAAATGTGTACATACATATTATGTATCTCTTGCTAAACAAAACACTTTAAGTGTTAGGCAAAGGAAACTGCTTTAGAAAACGTTAAATAAAAAAAGTGATTTTACATAATTAAGTAAGAAACAAATTATATCTAAAAAAACTTTTTTTCAGATATTTAAGTGATCTGCAAGTTTAAAACGGCCAATTTACTCTGTGCGTGCACAAATATAACTTGGGAACCGGACCGGGGCGCTTCAGTCTGGAGACTAACCAAAAAAATATTTTTTGTTAAATAAATTCTCCAGAGCAATATAGAACATATACACACTAAGATCTGTTTTAGATAATAAATTATATTATTAAATTTTTGAATTAAACATTTGGTCGGTCTGTACCAACTCTCTTACTTATCTAAAAAATGTGTATTACTAACGGAAACTAATTTTGTTTGTGCACAAGCCTATGGACAGTACAAAAAATGAAAAAACTCACCAAATTATAACTGCCCCTGGAATAAGCCTATTAAAAACTTTTTAATTAAAGGACTAATCTTTAAATGTATTTTATTATTTATACTGCATAAAAATGACAAGATATTGGATGCTTTTAGGGATTTTTATTTCCTTATATTGTCTAATCCATACTAATTTGCAAATGTTAACATCTAAATTTCCGGATAGGAGCAGAATAACAAGCATTAGAAAATACGAACAAGAAATAAAATTTTATTAAGCTAGTTAAGTCCCAAATCACGAAACCAAAGCAAGCCAATCCGAATCCCAACAATCGTGTAAAGATATTCGAGGGGATGATGGGGCCCCATTAATCGGCGGAATATCGGTTGATTGCGGATTCCTGACTGCTCGCTCTTTCCTGATGTTGGAAATAGTGAATTAATAAAAACGCAAAACATCCGTAAGTAGATAACTGATTATATACCATTTTTGGAAAATCATTTCGGAAATATACAGAGTGTCTCTTGTAATAGAAAGAAGTCAGAAAGAGTCTCATTAATTAAAAAATACTTGGACACACCAGTGTTTTAAAAAAAGCGGATTTTTTTACTTATCAAGCCCAGGCCTGATTTTATTTAAATTTATTATACGGGTTTTTGGAGCGCTAATGACAAATTTTGTCGAATCTTTAGTTTTTAGGGTATAACATTCTACTCGGACCTAACCTAAAATTTTATGATGGAACGTGTTATATATCATAGGACAAACTTATTTATTATTTCCCAAATATTTACTTATTAGTTTAACTAAAAAAACACATTCAAAATTTTTATTTTTATTAAATTATCTAGGGATTTCAAAATAGATAAGTTGGTACAGCTGAAATTCGCGAAATTTAAAATTTAAATTCTTTTTACCAGCATTAAATGTAAAAAAATAAATATGTTTTATAGATAAATTGAAAAATCCCATAAAAAAGCATTTAATCAAAGTAAAAGCATTATTTTAATCTCTTGTAAAAGGTGCCTTATGTTGAGGATGCATAAGGACTCCTGCATTTATATTATTGTTGTTATGTTTTTATTTAGAAGGCAGGCATTAATACAGGTAAGGCAGGGGCATATTTTCCTGCAGTTGGATTTGTTGACGAGGTATACAATATTAAGTAGGTAGTTGACAAAATCCTCTTTTTTAAAAACAAACAAAATAGGTAAATGCTGTTAATGTAAATTCCATTTTCAAATTTAAAAAGTAGGCGCATTTCAACTGTTTGCCAAGTTACCATTGCCTAAAAATCCCTAGATAGTTTTAATGACTTTTTAAAAGTAATTTTTTTTGGTGCTGTTTTTGTTAAAAATAACAACTAAAGAAAAGCAAAAATAAATTTATCCTAAAAAATAATAAATATTTTACCATAAAGTTTTACTTTTGGTATAACTAATTTTAGAAATGAGCAATATTAGAAAATTTTGTGCAGTTTTGGAGTTAGATCCGAGTGGTACGTTATAACTTAAAAAATATGAGTTTTCAACAAAATTTGACTTTAGCAGTGGGCCCGATAAGTAAGAAATTACCTAAATATCTTATATATTGTCATTGCTGAGGCAATTTTTAATTCAAAATCAATTAACTTACCATCCTTCCTATTTTTGAAAGTAATAACTGTATCTGTCATATTAAATTAATATGTCATTTATGACACTACGTCACAAATTTTCCAACTAGGAGCTTTTAGTCCAAGATCCAAATTAGGGACTACCTACACCCAACTGTCAACCGGATGACAAATATGTTTTAATAAATAAAGTATGTAAACAAATGTGCCAATGTTGCCTGAAATATTGTCAGGCAATTAATTAGTTGTTTAACTTCTAATTTTAATAAATTGTTTCATTTTATTTTCGTACATTGCAGTCTAATAAAGCCTTAAGGCCCCACTGACCTCTTCTTATAACAGTTAATTGGCGTCAAAGCGTCGATTAACATTCAGTTTGGAAACCGAATTCACGTGTTTTCTGAGGTTGAAATTTTAACTCGATTCGTCCGACTTTATTTAAACGAGTGTGTGTGCAGAACGTTTAATCATTGTGACAATAAACACGCTTCATATATTAAGTTTTGGTATGACTGCAGGTTTCAATAGGCATAAGGATTAAGACGGTTTAAAATTAAATTTGTGGGAAATAAAAGTTTTAGTCGTCCGACGAGCAGTATTAATCGGCGATTAAGAAGGATAAAAAAAACGATAGTCTGTGAGGCCCTTTACACTTCATACTAAAAAATAAAAAATGTTAATAAGCAAGCTAAGCTTGGCGATTCAAAGCCAATATGACAATATTTGGTTTAACATTGCTCAGCCTCAAACGAAGATCATGTTTCAGATTTCTTAGTCTATTAATGCACAGTAAAGAAAATACTCTTACATAGTGTCTAAAAGGTAAATGTAACTATTTTTTTAGCTGATTCTGAATAGCCCGCACGCTTTTGAACCCAAATTCCGAAAGAGCTATTTTGAAAAGGTTTGCTTCAATGCGAAGTCACAGTTAAATTCAAAAAATTGCAGTAAAGTTTTCAGGTAGTTTTTCGATGTCAGCAAATGGGGCCCAGATCCAGAAATAACAACTGAGGCCTTCAGGCAAATATTCATTGTATGTTTGAAATAAACCAAGAGAGGTTTTAAGTCCAGGAAACCATTTCGCCTAACAATTTTTTCAAAATGCAGAATGACTTGAAATTTTGTCAGTAGGTAGGAAATTGTCCAAGGATCAAAATTTATATCATGCCGAAGGGCGCTTTTACCTTGGGGGTGGTTGCCAAACCATCTCGAGGGTGGAATTTTATTTATATGTATTGACTTAAAAATCGATAGAAAAGTGATTTCTAGGCAAAAAACGTTTTTTGCATTTTTTTGTAAAATGCATACTTTTCGAGTTATTCGCGATCGAAACTTGGAGTTTTTTGTCGATAAAATCAACGATTTTAATCGTTTTTTTGCAAAAAACTCTATAAGTATGCGTATTATCAAAAACAAACTGTAAATAACAAAATTGTACTTTTAAAAAACCAATAAAATGTTTTTTTTATAATTGCTGTGGGACCAATACAAACCAAGTTGTGGTTTGTTAAAGGTCAGCTGATATTCATCAAACACAAAATTTCAGAGTTTTTAAGGCAAATAAGGCAAAATCTAAGTATTTTTCGAGGAAAACTACTAATTACTTTTTTAAAGCATTTGCAAAAACATTATTTTTAAATAAAGGTATGTATCATAAAAGTTGGGTGAGTTATGATTAAAATAAGGTTAGACAAAAATTTCTTGAGTGCAAAAATCTTCGAAAACAACCCCTAATTACCACCCTAATTAAAATGAGTCGTAGCCATTTTTCAAATTTTTTTATATATGTATTATAAATAAATTCTAAATTTTTAATCGATTTAAATTGCTTTATTAAAAAAATGAATCTGCAAGTAAAAATCAAATTTCAGAAGTTTAATAAAAAATGACCTTTTCTTGAAAAACACTTGAAAACTGAGGGAGATACGTAAAAATTACTAAGATATCAAATTATAGCTTTTTAAATTATAAATATTTTGCTTTTTTTTCATTTACTTTATGACAAAAATTAAGTGAGGTTTAAACTCACCCCTTTAAAAAAGTAAGGGTTTTAAACAGGTTTAATGTATAGGACCTTATAGCTCTTGCAAAAACCAAAAAAAAGGGTTTTAAAGAACTTTTTATCACAAAGACTGAGGAGGTATCCCTAAAAAACCAATTTTTTGGAACATTCTAAAAGCGATTTGATGCATTTTTTTAAATCCGCAGTTTTGTACTATTTTTTTGTATTATTATATTGTTGGATTTTTAAGGATTAAAAAATTACAAAAATAAATTAGTAATATAGTATTACTAAGTAATAGTAATATTACTTAGTAATAACTTAGTAATGAGCAGTCACATTTTTTATTTACAACTCTGTGACAATATGTTAATTTTTCTAGGATAAACATTTTTTTAATTAAATCATAATAAGGGTTAATTTTCAAAGTTTGAAATTTTTTAAATAATGTTTGAAAGAATTAATCACTTATTTTTTAGTTAATATGAGCTTAATTTTATGTGAAGTTTTAATATGAAAGTTTTAAAGGTTTTTGCAATAAGGGGTAGTTTTCACTCCTAAAAAATTAAAAGCGACCTTCAGGATAATGGAGATTTTGAAGAAGAGGGTTAGTTAAGCTTAATCCCAAATTTTCATGCAAAAATTGTGATAATATATAAATTTTTTAGTGTAAGTAGTTTTGTTTTAATTATAATAGGGGTTGATCTTTAAGGGCTGAAATATTTCAAATAATGGTTCAAAGAAACAAAAAACTATTTTTTCAACTTATTTAAGTCATACCACAACTAACCACAACTTAAAAGCTTTGATGTATAGTTTTATAGGCTTTAGCAATAAAGGGTAGTTTTCACCCCTTAAAAATAAAGAGCGCCCATCGGCATAACTTAGATTTTAAAGAGGAGGGTAAGTTAAGCTCAATTTTAAATTTTCATGAAAATCTGTGCATTTTGAAAAAATTGCCAAGTTTAAAAATGCTAATTTAGATAATCAAGGTTAAGGTAAGGTTAAGAGGATAAATTTATATTAATAATAAGGATAACTTTTATTCGTTATTGTAACATTTAAGAAAATTAAAAACTCCTTCATATTTTTAACTATCAAAAGTTTTCAAATACAAACATAACGTTAATTTAGTAAATCACAGTTTCATCCATTTTTTTCAGTGGTTACTTTTCCACGAAATTAGACTTTGTAATGGTTGAATGCAATTAAATTAAAAGGTCCACCAGGCGAGATGAATCGCTTCGCGTAGCGTCTCGTGTCGGATCCTCTGTCGACGGTGGCTAAATCTGCATTCAGCTCATTACACAGGTAAATTAAACCCGTCAGGGCTTATGGCGGCGGGAATTACCTGGGGAGGACTATTTCACCTCGATCGTGCCAGATAATTACCCCACAATGGGACCGAGGGTAAATATCGTTTAATGTTCGACTTGCGACACTGCTATTTAAGGGTAAAGATAGTGTTTAAAACTCGATAAGTAAAACAAATAATTTGTAGATGGGGTTTATAATTTTTTGAGAATATTGAGACGTCTTGTAGCTCCTATAAACGTTTTTAAGTGTCTTTTTTTAGGTTTCGAAAGCAAACGTTACGTCGGCATTCCACGAGGGCTTTATGTCCAAGTACTGGCGTACCATGAGTGTCTGAGGTAAAGTAAGGAGTTACTCTTAATGTACATAAGACCTAAACAGTAAACAGTATTACCTCTGCTTATCACAGATTTCACAGTGTATACAATTTGGGAATTAGAGATCGAACGCTGTTAGAATAACACCGATACGTCACGGTTTTATACGGGTTTGTCATATGAGACCGTGACGTATCGGTGTTGTTCTTACAGCGTTCGATCTCTAAGAAACAAAATCAGTGAGGGGATCATCCAGAGAGATCGTAAAAGAATACATGAGAGTACTGCTTTCTCTTGTCCTGTTGGGAGCTACTAGAAAATCAATTAAATTCCCTATTTCTTTAAAGAACTAAAGTATCGGCTTTGCTCTGGTTGGAGTAAAAAATTATTAAGTTTTGAGGTGAAGATCATTTTCATAAAAGCAGTATTCTACTCTTGAAATAATTTTAGGTATATAAAGAGTGTGCTGTTTTTAAATTAAAATTAAAAAAAGAAGCATTTCAGCAACTCCAGAGAAATCTAGCAGACTATAAATATCAACTGAATTGTGGTGCAAGATAGTGCGTAAAGTTTAATAATTAAAAATGTGCAAAGTATGCGCTCAGATCACGAAGAAGCGATGAAGGCAATCAGTTACTGGTGTTTGGTAAAGTACAAAGTAAAAAAATAATTAAACAGATTTGACCTGTAACTAGATACCCATGAGGAAGGTCGGTTTATTAATCGGATTGTTTAATATATTGATAAAAATTTAAATTTTAAAAAACATATAGAGTATCTTTAAAAAGATCTATCATCCTTAATAGGAATTTTGTTCAAAATTTGAAATTATATACTTTTAAAATTGCTAAAAAGTATTTATTATAGTTTAATTGCAATATTAAATTTTTTTAAATATATCCGTTTGTCATTTGTATTCCTTGCGGAATTTTGCAGACGTTTCGCCAAGATCGTACTTGGCATTTTCAATGCTGTCTAACTGGTGTCAGAAGATTGACTGAGGTTATCTTTTGCAGTGGTCCGTTTTCTACGGTTCCTTGGTCGAAGGTTGTAACACATGGTTGGTCTCGGTGTGTGTTCTGTGTCTATGATGGGTGCATCCAAGCGTGTCGCGTCATCACTGGTTGTTGGTAGCGTTTCAGGGTTTCTATTTGGTAAAATTGTTTTCCACGTTGTTGCTAGGTGTAAAGCGTCGTCTCTTTTGTTAAGTCCTTCACTTTTTTAAATTTCTAAGGCTTCACAGATTAGCCTTGTCTTGGTTCACGTTGGCCACCTGTTTGCAGCTGTCAAAGTCTATTTTGTGTTCTGTTTCTAAATGGTGTTAAAACAAGGCAGATTTCGTTTGCTTGTTTTGTATTGCTAATAATTTATGTTCTTCTAGTCTGGCAGAAATTCTTCTGTTTGTTTGTCCTATATAAGTTTTCTGACAGGAACCGCATGAGATGCTGTACACGTTTTCGTTGATTTTGTCCTGGGGGGTTTTTTATAGTGGATCCCCAAGGTTTTTTGTGGCTTGTAGGCTGAGAAATATTTTTTGGGGGAAAAAACTTCCATTTTTCCCGGGGCCCTTTATTAAAAAAAGGGTGGCTCTTCGTTTTATAAGGGTTTTGTTTCTTTGGCTGGAAAGCGTTTATGTTCACAGCTTTCCTTATCATATTAGTTTATACTTTTTTTTTGGGCATTTTTTTTTAAAAATTTTTTTAAATTTTAAATAAAATATATATATAATATATATTTTATATATTTATATATTATATATATATATATATATATAAATATATATATATATATATATATATATATATTATATATATATATATATATATATATATATATATATATATATATATATATATATTATATATATATATATATATATATATATTATAATATAAACAATATCTTTTCAACTCGGAGGCAATTTTTTTTCCCACCCAACTCGATATCAAAATTTTTCCCTTGTCTCTACTTAAATTGGTTTTTTGGTCACAATTTTTTTTTTAGTAAAAATCTCCCAAACCTTTTAATTTATCTGATTGGTTTATTATAAATGGGCTTAAAAAATTTTTGAAACTAAATTTGTAACCTTTCCCCAAAATCAAAACCCTCACCCAAAAAAACATTTTACCCCAGCTTTGAAGTGATTTATGAACAAAGCAACCGCTAAAGGTTGCTGAATATCTAAAAAATCAGTTTATAACCAAAGGGGGAAAAGGGGAGCACGACACCTTTGACCACAAAAATACCTATTGTAAGTTTTTTTGATGATGAAAGAAAAGACGGGAAAAAAAGGTTTTTCAAGGCCTAGTATTTGTACCAGAAAATGAAACTGAATTTTTTTAACTATCCTTTAAATTCGACCCTGTCGGCAACCAAAATGTTAGAAAGGTTAATTAAAAAGGGGTATCCCAAACTAAGTTATTAGATAAAAGAAAAATATTCTCTTTAAAAAAGGAAAAAAAAAATAATTGCCAAAAAAGGGTTTTTTTAAACTGCCGGGGCCCTTTTCTTTTTATAATGTCCCCTTTCCACTTCTTAAAAATATCCATGTAAGAAAGCAAACGGCCCCAGTAAAAATAAATTTTTTAATTTTTTTTTTTAAAAGGAAAATTTTTTTCTAATCTGATACAACTTGTATTTTTTTTTAAATTTAACTAATCTTTTTTTTTTTTTTTTTTTTATGATTCATTGATCTCCCAAAAATTAAGTTTTAACAGGAAATTTACTAAAAAATTATTAACAAACAAAAAAAAAATTTTAACATTAAAAAAAAAAAATTTTAATTTAAAAATTTTTTAAATTAAAAAATTTTAAATAATATTATGAATTATAACAATTATTTTTTTTAAAAAATATTTTTTAAAATTTTTTTAAAAAATTTAAAAATTTTTACCATTTAATTTTTTGTATGTTAAATACAGGGTGATTTGAGGGAAAATTTACTTCGGGGACGAAAGAAAAAACATAAAAGTTTATACAATTATGGGGGGCCCTTTTTTAAATACAAGGTGTTAAAATTTTTTTAAATTTTTTTATTTTTAAATAAAATTTATGAAAATGTAAATATTGGGTAAAATTTGGGATCCGGGGTTTTGGATGACGGACTCGAATCTAATCTTA